>CM052342.1:13997424-14072410 GCA_028455595.1 Lasioglossum vierecki
TCAAATTAATTATAATAAACAGTGGACTGTAATCGTAATGCTAATACTTACTGTGGCGTGTCATAATATTTATAGTTGCAGCCATCGAGTGGCTAAGGACTTGGGCGGCGTACGATACTTTTAGAATTACTCTTGCACAGTAGTGACGTCTTCATTTTGTGTTCCTGTACTAAATTCGTGTTAACAGTTCTCCTATTGGAGTGTATTAGAGTGAAAGGAGTGAAACTACTCTGGTTCCTGTCCTATTAAAGTGAAACGTGAAACCAAGTGAAACTACCCTGAACTACCCTGGTGTTGCCCAAATAAATATATATAATAATTTGTGTTAATGAACCTTTTAGAAAAATATCTATTATTGATAGATATAATTATAAAATACTACTTTCTCTTTAGGTTATGATTAAAATTTATTCCCATAAGTGCAATATATAAGTTATTGTTATTTAATAATTGTATAATATTTCTAGTATAATATAATTGTTATTTATGCTATATAAACATGCTTATTGAACGAATTATTTGATATAGCGAATGAATGAAAATATTTGATAGTAAATCTTATAAAATCTATTCAAAACTCCCGCCCATTAAAATTCAACCAATTTAGTCGATAGTTTAAAAAATTAGTCGACTGAAAATAGTAGTTGGCTATTATCGATTTAGTCGATAGTTTTAATCGATGGTGCCCATCACTACTTACATGCATAAACAAATACATAGCCGACATCAGCCGACATTGTCAAGCGACATTGAGCGACATTTCGCCAATTTCGCATGCTTGATTCACTTAAATAACCTTGAAATAATGGATAAATCTCTATTAATACAGAAACAAGTAAAAGATAATGCAGAAGATATGCAAAAAGAATTTCTTGACATGAAAAATTGGGAGGAACAAATGAAACACAAAGATGAGGAGTTACGCAGAGAAGCAAGCGATCAGGTATTTATTTATATCTTATATTTATCTACATATTTACTCTAATTTATGCAGGGTGGTTCACCAGATAATGATAATAATGACGAAAATCGAGGTGGTAATATATGGTGAACCACTCTGTATTATAAAATATTTTCAATGTGAACGATATTTTGGTTGTATATAGATGATGTTACCACCAGTCAGAAGCAAAAGCAAGAACAAAATAAAATCTGCTCCAACTAAAGAAAATGGAAATGATAATAAATCAAAAAGAATTAAGTCGTACGATTATTCTGCCTGGGATAAATTTGATGTAGTAAGTTATTAATAACCTAATAAAGATCCGCAGTCTAGTTATTAAACATCAGCTAAATAGTAATATCCGTTTAAAAAGTAAGAAAATAGTATAAAATATTTCATATATAATTGTGCCTTCAATATTTTGTATCTAAGGACGAAGCATGCATAGATGTAGACACAGAGAAACAATGGGACTCGTCTAAAGACGAAGTTATGTTAATGAAAGAATTAGAGAAATCGCACCAAGAGGCTACGAAGCACAAAAATGAGGGCAATCGTTTCGTACAACAGCAGAAATGGGTTAATGCGATTCAATGTTACAATCAAGCGATAACAATTTTTCCATACGATGCTGTTTTCTTTGCGAATCGTGGACTATGCCAATTGAAATTAAATAAGTAAATATCTATAATTATTATAGATATTTTAAGTATGATGAAATACGTTTAATACATTTCTAATGGAAAATATTGTATTTTGTAGTTTCCATTCTGCAGAATCTGATTGCAGTGCAGCGATACAATTAGACGAAACTTATGTGAAAGCTTACCATAGAAGAGCTACAGCTAGAATGAACTTGAAACAATACGTAGAGGCTAAGCAAGATTTAGAAAAAATCTTAAAGCTCGAACCTTCCAACAAAGAAGCAAAATCGTTATTAGTGCAAATCGAAAGAAAGATTAAGGATTTAGATGTAAGTAAATTAATTAATTAAACAGATAAAATTTCCATAAAGTATTTGATTAAGTCAAAGAAATCTAATTTAATAATATCACTTTGTACAATCACCTGCAACATTAAAGGAAAACACCAACAAATCATCTAAAAACTCAATTGATAAGAAAATTGGAGAGGAACTTTGTTCTAATACTGTATCGAGCACTAACTCTGCACTTATTAAAGATACTAATGACATCAAACATGCTAATGAGGATAAAAAATATACTATAAAAGATAATAACAAAGATCTTGGGCAAACTATCTGCGATGAAAATGGTAATGACAACGCCAACAACGGAACTCTTAAATCTGTTAAAGATAGTAAACCTGCTGATGCTGAATCTATTACATCGAAACAAAAAGAAACAGGTTCGCGAATTCCTGATTGGTTAACAGAAAGAAACGATGTTGTAATAATTGAACCTATTACAAGGCCACCACACCTACGTTCAAAGGTAAGATTATATAAGACAATACTGCTAAGATTAACACGAATAACTAATATGATCATCATCTCCAGAAATCGTTGAAAAAGATACCAGTTGTTGAAGTGGAATTTGATAGTATTCGACAGAATGATAAAAATGATGAAATAACAGGTAGCACAAATACATTTGTACAATTAGAGTTGAATAGCACAAATGATAATCTAAAGACAAATAATTCGGTTGAGGCTGTTGAATCTTCGGCATTTAACGATGAAATACCTCCAGTTCCTAAAACAGCTGTACAGTTTATAACGAATTGGAAAACGAATAAATCGTATGAATTTAGACATAAGTATTTAAAGGTAACAGTGACAATACTAACACTAATTGGTAGACTGCGGATCTTTATACATTTATAGCAAAATTGAGTAGATGAAATTCAATTCAAAATTGTAAGAATTTTTTATCTATTAAAATTATTAAGGGAAGAAAGAAGATCCTCGGTCTGCTAATTACATGTTGTATTATACAAGTGTAGAATTTATTATATAAATATTTAAATTTCAGCAAATACCTAAGAATAGTTTGTCTAAAATCTTTCAAGATTCTATGGAATCCGACATCTTTAGCGACATACTAGAGGTGTTACAAATAGAATGTACAAAAAGAAAAGAGTTTATATTTTCATACTTGGAAGATCTGAGCAAAGTCAGGCGGTTTAGGACACTTATCATGTTTATGAGTAACAAAGACAAGGAAAGTAAGTATTATTATACAAAACATCAAACAGTTACAATTTGTTCGGACGTTACTATTTTATCGTTCATTATTTACATTTACAGACTTGAAAATACTTTTCGAGCATTGTAAAACAATGGAGAATGTCCTATTAGACGAAGTCTCAATTCTACGAAGCAAGTATGAAATCTAGAAAGAAATTAACGTACTTTGGTTCAGTTCGTAAGAAGTATCTTTTAAGTTGTATAATAAAATATTTTAAGTTACCTTATTTTTTGTAGAAACGTTCCTATTTCATGTAAGGACAAATAAACGAAGTTATTACATTTATTTCTAATATTAGAAAAGTATATAACGTTGCAAATACACATGGACCGGTTTAATATATATACAGCACGACGAATTTCAAACACGACCGTTTAATAATGTTTGTATCCTTTGATCGTTCTTCATTATTTGTGATTTTGTTTGGCATATTTTATCTAACTGTACTTTCATATTTTGATCAATTTCTGTCAATGTTTCTTTCATCGGTTCTATTAACTCTTGTGTTTTTCTGAAAATAATAATCTTTCGTTGTATGCAAATATTTCCAAGTGCGTCAGGGTCGTTTGATGAAATTCCAGTTCCAGTGAAATGCGTGCTTCTAGAGCTTGAAACTCGGATATTTATCAAACGTCCACGATATACGGAATTATACATGGTTTTACATTGCTTACATCTTTTCTGTTTTTAGCTGATCATTTACTTGTTGATACTGACTCCTCCATTCAAATAATTCTTTCTGCATTATTTCTACGTCCTCCTGCAAAGATTATGGAATAATACGTTAGGAACATTTTTTACGTTGAAAGCAGCCGTATCAGTGAGTTTATACCTGAAAGTAATCTAATAATTTTCCAAGTGGATTCGTCGCACGAGTTAACGTTTGAATTGTGTTACGAAGTTTATCAACTTCTTTGACAATTATGTCGCGCTTTGAACTCGTATCCCAGGACTAGTAACAAGATCATGTTATTAAGGGGATCATTTGCATTGACATAGTAACGGAACGAAAGTTCGTAGCGTTAGTAAATTAAAATTGAAAGCTAAAAGATATCAGATATTTATTCGTAAATTTATTCTGTTTTATTACTTTTTGCTATTTTCGAGGTAACTTCTCGTGTTACTAAATAAACATATGAATAAATACTTTAATTTTATCTTCGACTCCTAATTTGAAAACGCTACGAACTTTCTTTCCAACCAAATAGAAAAAGCAACATGAAAAGAAAATATATATGTTCTTACAATGTTCGTTTTTTTCGGTATTACATCCACGTTTTCATTATTAACCAGTTCTTTTTGAGTTTCTAATATTTGAGCAACAAGATGCCCATGTTCCTGGGTTAATTGATCATCGACTCTGAATGTGCCGGCATTCTCTAGAGAATCACCACCACCTCCTCTGGTTTCCATAACAACCATATCTTCAGCATCGTCGTCTTCTTTTGTTTCAGCATTTTCAACAATAACATTTATAGTTCCCATAGGTGTTCTGGAAAAATAGGCTGTATTAGTATGAATATTACGTAATCCTTTCGATGAAAGAATACACTTGAAACAATGCTTACAATATTTCTTCGTTAACAGATAATTCTGGCTTTGCCCGTAATCTAGGTGCTGCGGGTCTAGCACTAATTGGTCTTGCCGAAGGTGGACGTAATGATGTTTTCGGTCTTGCGCTTGTTTGTGGAATACTGAAAGTATCAAGTTTTATGAAATAATTGCAACACTATATTAACCCTTAGCACTTGAATAGTGTGCGAGTGACTCTGAGAGGCGCCACTAAACATTGCTGCACCATTATTCAAGATATTCTTGACATTATTAAATATGTCATTTACAATACCTAAACATTTCGGTATCGTATGAGGTATTATACCAATTTCATATCCATAAAGTTTCAAACGTCATAGCGATAAGAAATATTCTAGCTAGGAAGAAACGGAGCAATAATAACTCGAAATTTATACATTTCTTCCTAGCTAGAACATTTCTATAGACCATTTCTATGGAATATTTCTATTCCCTATGATCTTTTAAATCACAATTCGGAGGAATTTTAACTCGAAAATTATACGATTGGGAGGGGTTAAACAATAGGATATTTTAAAAGATACCTTGTGCTAATATTTTCCAATTGAGACTTTTGATTTTCTGACATCAAATTATCAGTTTTCTCCTCATTCTGATTGGGAATTTCATTAGTTGTTTCTTCAATTTCTTTGTATCCTACCTTTATGTTCTCTATATTTTCATTAATTTTGTTATTTATAAATTCATTATTTTCGCTATACGTTGTTTGCTTTGATTTGTTTTCAACTTCCTTCTGTTTCTTGTTCTCGTCAACCTTTTTGTCTGTATTCACATTTTCCTGTATCGAAGTTGCTTCGGAAGAAATTACAGACGATGTACTGAGTTTAGGTTTAGCCGATGAAGATTTTTTTCTACTTGCAGACGAAGGAATCTTCTCTTTTGTCAACTAAAAAATGCCAATGTCGAGAACCTTTTCGTTTTTTGGTTGCTTTCAAACGATATATACATATAATAATAGTAACTTACCTCAGCTCCTAAATTGTGTACAACATCAGCGTTTTTTTCAAATTCTCGATTTTCATCTTTATGCGTTCCCATATTATTTAGTGTTGATTTAGTTTCATTGGGCATTCTTTTTTTTTGACTAGAAGACTTCTCTTTGCCTGTTGCAGCCCGTTTTTGTTGGACATCTTTCGACGATGTTACCTTTTCTTCTTTTCTTGCAGATGATTTACTTTTCGAACTTGATTTACCCTTTTCTATGTTTTTTCTATAATGTTCTACTGCTTCGACGCTACTTATCTGATTTACAAAGCGTTAAATTTTCGGCAGTTTAATCAGCAACAAAAAAAAATATATATTCAATCTAATACTATACATATAGTAAACGCTATATGTTTGTATTACCTTGTTGTCTAAAGCGATCCCTATTGCTTGCAGTAATTCATTTGTCTTAGTTGGTTCCTGACCAGAAATGATTTTACTTGCTCTTACAGTTAAGTTAACACCAGTAGCTAATTCTAGAATTGTTTAGAAGTTTGTTTTATTAATTAGTAAACGGATGTCGCGCGTATATCCCAAGAAATTATATCAGACATCATATTCGCACTTACTGACAACATCGATTAATTTTGTTAAATAAGCAAGTTTCGCTTCCTTATTGTTTATAGTTTCAGAGTTCAGTTCTTCGGTGAATAAACCGTCTAAGAAACCGGTTTCTCTGATCACCTAAGACACAATTTTAAACCAGTAATAAAGTGGTAAGTATTAATGTACTGTTTAAATATTCGTTGTAAAACAGAAGGTACAATAGTATTACGTTACCGCTGACACTATGTCATGGAGAAACCTGAATGGTGGTTTTCGCAGCAGTTTTTCAGTAAGTGGTGGTTTTTTAAAATATTTTCCAAGAAGATCTTGCGTTTTCTTAATTACTTCCGGCTTCACGTCGTCTGCCATTGTCTATTAAAATTCAAACCGTCTTCTCGATTTTAATGCACGTTTTCCGCAACGTAATGAATTTAGTGTTGTTCCGACGGGTCGCATAGCAACGGCTACACGTACATATTATCAGCACAGGTACACCATATCTATTTGCTCGCAAGTGTAAACGATTCGTGTAGGTATACATCTATATATATGTATGTCGAAAAAATGTTTCTACAATAAAACCTTTTTTTTCGGATGTGGAATAACCGACCGAAGTCGTAAAACTCCATACCCAAGGACAGCCAAGTTCTTACGGGTAGAGAATTCGCTGGTATTAATGAAAGATAAGATTCGAGCAATTTGATAGAAAAATCATAGTTTATTAAGTGGTTACGATTTACGGAGACCGCTACAGAGAACGTTTATTACGTAAGAGAGCGAGAGGGGGAGAGTCAAAGGCAAAAGTGAGGAACCGATGTCCTCAACGGTGCGATAAGACATGATAATAGACTGAAATTCCGCGAAGATGCGAAATAAATGTTCGTCGATGCAAAATTGATTGTTGGTAATTGCGTGAAAATTACCTTATAGTGTCACTCGTCTTCATCAAGGATTTCATCGAATTCCAATGTCTCCTCTAATTTGATTCGAGCGTTGTTTATCGTTTCACGGACTGAACCGGAGATTCTCTTTCAAGTTCTCCGCGTTCGCGAATTCTCTATGAATTTCTATAAATTTCAAGTACATTTATACGAATCCACGAATCTCTGAGAAAGAGAAATTTCTCGTGATTTTGTTGATTACGGTGCACACTATCGATAGCTAGACAGCGGATTTTATGCATTAATTACAAAAATTAGTAGGCGTAATTTAAAAGAGTAGAAACATTAGAAGAATTTAAAAATATTGTTTTTACTGTTATACTAATTTCAAGCTATCGCGCGTCATCGGACACTGCAAGTTCTTCGCAAGAAACAAGCTCAGCGGCAAGTAATATCTTGGTTCACTGTTGAATAAAACACGCGAGAATCAATGCGATCCATTTTATTCCGAGCAATGCTCGTCGACAAAAATTTCTCTAACTTTACAATCTAATCCGTATATGCTATATTCGCGATAGTTGCGTACCTATACATTAGAGTCAGAGAGTATTACCCATGCGTTGGATCTCCTTGGAAGATCATGTCAAAAGTGCTGGAGGCTAACTAAAGGTATTCTGAAAGGGGAATTGAAACAGCTCCCGATTTCATGGGGATCCTACACGATTCGATCGATCTTACGGAATCGAATCGTCATCTATTCGTCGTCGATTCGTCGGAATCTAGAAGCGTAACATTTTCGTTTGGCAATGATCATTGTAGAACAATCGGTCGGAACGTTCGAGGTATCTATTTACAAATCGAGTGTCGACGGAACCCGGCTTCGTTCGAATAGAATGTTCATCCGAAAGATGAAGCGCAGTGAAGCGCAGTGCAGCGCAGTAAAGCGCAGTTATAGTGTTACGTAAGGCATACAAAGCGACGAAATATTGATTACGTGTTGACGGGTAAACTATTATCTGGCCGTTAATAGTAAACGCGACTCAGCGTTTCCTTGTCGATTCTTACGACACTCGATGCGACGGCGTCGGCAGATACGTACAAAGTCTGAGACACAAGTTACAAAAACAATGTAAAAATCACATTAATCACCGTAAGCCGAAACGAAACTATGTATTTAAGACCCTCCGGAGCGATGGCACGTATATGGCGTCGTGTTGCCTTACGGAATGTACTTTGATGGAATCATTTGTTGAAAATCAGCATGTCTTGGGTGTTTATGCCAGCATTCGCGTAGCTGGATGCCGAACTCTTGCTGCCCGTTGAAACAGCGCTGCTCGACGCTTGCGCGTTCGCGTTCGCCGATCCACTTCCAGAAGCGTAAGCCGAAGACTTGCTGGAGCTGGTAGCCGAGCCGCCGCCGCTCGCGTAGCTATTCGAGTTGGCGTTGGAAACGGCATTAGACAAACCTCCGTACGATCCTGAATAAGGGAGAGCAATTATTTAATCGTGATCAAGCCCGACTCGATGGCCTGGATAATAGCCGAAGTCGATGCGGTTAAGTCTGCGGAAGGAACACAACGAGATGCGTTAAGTTTCATCGTGTATCGAACTTCCCGCAGGTGAATCGAAAGTACTGTCGAAAGTCGACTGACTGGTTGCATCGAATCATTGGAAAATCATCGTGACACCTACCTTGCCCGTAAATTCCTGGTCCGCCGGATCCTTTGATGTTGCCACCAGAGCTTCCAGCCACAGCACTAGCATCAGCTTTCGCGTTGGCACCAGCCGATCCTCCACTTGGTCCTCCACTCGGTCCTACACTCGGTCCTTCAGAAAAACCACCGTTGTATCCGGCCGAATTGCCTAATCCACTGCTCCCAGCATTGGCTGTTGCGTCGGCATTAGAACTTCCAGATCCCCCAAGATTCGATCCGAGGTAACCGGTACCGGAGCCACCGAAGCCACCGAAACCAGTACTTCCGGTATTAGCACCCCCGGATCCTCCAAGGTTCGATCCCGTGTAGCCGAGTCCGGAACCGCCGAACCCGCTGCTCCCAGCATTAGCTTTCGCGTTAGCATTCGCGTTGGCATTATCGAATCCTCCGATTAGTCCTCCAGGGTTGCCGCCAAGACCAGTAGAGCCAGATCCAGAAGGACCTCCGGTGTAACCACCGTAATTACCAAATATATTGCTCCCGCTATTGGCTGCCGCGTTGGCTTTAGCATTAGCTCCAGCTGAACCTGCGTTTTGTCCGTAACCCGGTCCAGAGGGACGGTTGGGGACGACTATTCCAATTGGGGGGTTTCCATTGCCACCTCCGTAATTATTCGATCCAATGGTTCCAGCGTTGGCATTGCTTATGGCGTTGCCACCGGATGTTCCGGTTCCATAGGTCGGCGCCGACGATCCGTAAATTTGACCACCTTTGGTGGGTATCTGTCCCGAAGTCGGTATTCCCACAGTGATCGTAGGCCGCGCCTGGCTCATCACTGGGACCGACTTGATCGGCTGTTTATACCCACTCGAACCTTCGGCGTTCACTGCCGCGTTCGCGTTCGCGTTGGCAGAACCTACGGTTGAACCGGAAGTCGGACCGTAGTTACCTGGGACGACATACTTTCCTGGACTTGTTATCTGACCCGGATACGTGGTGGGTATACCATGCACCTTCCCCTGGTTGCCGCCTGCCGTTGCTCCCGCGTTTGCATTAGCCGAGCTTCCTCCGTTGAGCACTACGTGTCCGAGTCCTGGAGATGTGGACGGAACGTTACCGCCGTTTCCGTAACCTTCGTTACCGCCGTTTAAGAAAGGATTTTGCGGTTCCACCGTCAAAACCGGGGACCCGGTGATCGAACCTCCACCACCGTTAGCATTGGCGTTCGCAGCTGCGTTTGCGTTTGCGTTTGCACCGCCTCCAGAAAGGAAAGGATTATTTCCGGCGATGGGAGCACTTGGACCGGTGATAGGACCTGGAGCAGGTCCACTGGGTTGGTAATATCCTGGGCCTTGTGCAGAATTGCCGTTCGCGTTGCTGATGGCAGCGGCGTTAGCTTGAGCCGTTGATCCGCCGAGGAAAGGATTGTTGGATCCGATAGGGTACGAGCTACCACCGGATGGGTATTGTCCTGACTGACCGGTAGAATACTGTCCTGACTGACCGGAAGGATACTGTCCTGGTTGACCGTAATTCGGCGTATAACGGACTCCATTCGCACCATTGGCAGCGGCGTTTGCGTTTGCGTTGGCGCTGGCAATTGCATTGGCATTGGCATTGGCGTTGGCGTTGCCTCCTGACAGGCCTGTCGGGTAAATGCTCGGTTGCTGTCCGGTTGGCCCGTAGTATCCTGCTTTCCCGTATCCATCTGCTGAGTAAGATTTCAGTAAGTTGCAACGACGATACCTCCGATTCCTCTAAATTCGGTATAGGCGCCACAATGGTCCAGGAACCCAGTTTTCATGGGCAACATTATATGTATACTTTTGACTCCGAAATGTCATATCAGATGTATCAAGACGAATTCAATGGCCCACTCGACTATAGTCGTAAGTCCTGAAATAATGTTAAAATAATTTTGGTCACGAAAACTGGGTTCCTGTATATGTATATAGCTGCAGTACGCGATAGTTTGCTAGTCAAGACTAAGAGATCTTTCTACCGCAGCCACATCTACGCGAGGATCAATAGGAGCAGCCAATTCAGATTTCAGGAAGTGCCGTGTTAAATGTTAATGGAGAAGAGACACAACATCAACAGGAAAACGTGATAAATCGCCTCGTTGTCATCTACCTACAATTACTTGGCCAGCAAGAACTACGTCACGCACGCGGTTTACATACATATGTTTTAATATTATTAGTGTCTGGAAAAAGAAAAGAAAGAAATTCTGAATGTGTGTGTGTGTGCGTGTGCGTGTGTTTGTAGAGACGATGCGTCGATGCGAGTCCCGTTCGACAAGAAAGATGACTGACAGGAAAGAATCTGGTGGTGCAACACGATCCGTGAGTGCCGATGAAGAAGAATAAAACATTCTCATGCTTTCGATTTCTCGTTCCTCGTGTTCGTCCCTGTTCTCGGACTCTAGAGAAAGAACACCCCACGTGCATCCGAGGAAAACTCGCGGTGTCGTGCATTGATCAAGGTTCTGCGATCAAGATCCGCGGCTCACCTTGGGCCTGCGGCTGCGTGCTATCGATCACGATGATCTGCAACGGCTCGTACTTCGGTTTCGGACGGTGCATCGGTCTCGGTCTTTGCATGGGTCTACCGAATGGCGGACCATCCACAACGACAACTGGTATCACCGTGTCTCCGTTGTTGTGTGGAGGACCCGGTGGCAGATTTGGGATCGGTCTAGGCTGCGGATAGGGTTGCGCGAACACGTCCGGTCGCGGATAAGACATCATCGTGGGTCTAGGATTCGGATAGGAAACGGGGACCACTTCCGGTTCTCTGTGGTACACGGGATACCTCGTAGGTCCTTGGACAGGATTCAAAGAAGAGAACTGCCTCTCGGGAATTATGTTTGATTCACTGTTGGCGATCGCGTTAGCACCAGCGTTAGCACCAGCGTTAGCACCAGCGTTAGCACCAGCGTTAGCACCAGCGTTAGCTTGAACGTTCCCAGAGGGGTAGTAGTTGATTGGTATTGGTGCTCTCGCGCCAGTGTTCGTATTCACGTTCGTGTTCACGTTCGTGTTCACATTGGTGTTCACGTTGGTGTTCGTGTTCGCCAAAGTGTTTACGTTCGTGTTCGCCAAACTGTTCACGTTTGTGTTCGCCAAAGTGTTCACATTCGTGTTCGTGTTTACATTGACGTTGGTGTTCGCGTTCGAGACGGCGCCATAGCCTGCCCCGGCAGATGCACCTGCGTATGCCCCACCCTGTGCAGCACCATGTGCACCGGCTTCGGCACCAGCGTATGCACCACCCGAACCTGTATTCGTTCCTGCACTGGCGCCAGTTTGTGCACCGTAATCCGTGTTCCCACTCGAGTGAGAACCGGCGTTTGCATTGTAATGCCGAGAACCTTGTGGATTGTAGATATAACCACCATTGTAGTCGCCACCGGTGTTTGAATTATAATACGGTCCCGGAGAACCACCTACACCTACGCCCAAAAAAACAACTCAACGCTTGTTATGGCCCCGCGAGATACGATATTATTCTTGTTTCGATAATTTGAAACGGCTCTCGAGGTTCGAGGAATTGCTCTTGGTTGCCTCGCATTTGTGTAGGTGTTTCTAGCATGTGGAGAGTGAAAATAAAATAAATGAAAATAAAATAGTAACTTATTCGTAAGTTCTTTGATTTTGACACAGATTTCATGGCGAATTTACTGTATTTACACGGTTGTTTAGGTGACATGTGCTACGTGGCACGTGCCACTGTTGTAGTATGCTCGGTACGAAGTTATCTGCTAAATACCTTGAGCATTAGCGGTTGCCGATGCTCCAGCATTCGCTCCGCTAGACCCTCCGTTGGCGAAGGCTTCGGAATTCGCTTTGGCATTGGCCGAACCTGTCCCGTCGCCGACAGCGGAGGCCGATGCCAATGACGACGACGACGAAATGGAAAGTGGTCCCAGATTAAAGTTGGTGCCGAACGATTGAGCGTTGCTCGACGCTCGGGTGCCGCCTTTGTTCTTTTGTAACAGCCCTAAGGGATCCAGCAAGTCGATTCCATGGTTGGCTGCTATTTGCCCAAGTAGACCTACGGACAAATTTATAACATTTATTCCTTTGTTTCAACGTTGACGATCGTCACCATTCTTTCTTGGTTATACCGATTAATTGCAACCTAACGCTTATAGACACCCACTAATATTTCGATCAGGGCCTCAAGTATACTGTTAAAATGTTCAAAAATTATTTCGTCATAATGTAAGCCCATCAAATATACTAGTTGAAATATATAAAAAATGATATACTTGAATAACCGTGACACAATAAAGCGGAAGAATTATCATTTGAATTAGGAAAACTCGTTGATCTTTCCTGGTCAATAGAATAATTAAATTCTGAATCATGGTGCTTGCGACCGAGTGTCAATTCTAAATATAAAAATAAGTCGAAAGAAAGAACTAACATTCTTTTGTGTTTGTCATCTTGTTTACGAGAAAATTGAGTTTCAGATGATGCGTCTGAAATGATGATGCGATCTTCCACTTGTAAATATAAGTACCAGAGCACGCGAATCTTATGGAATTTGAAACTCGTTTCCCTCGAAAGCAAAGATTTCAATGCAGAACGTTGTTCTTTGTTTTTGACTGATTTCAGTATCTAGATTTACCACGCGGCCGCGCCACTTCGACCATGTAAGTAGGTATTTCTACTCAATTGATCAAAATGGTTCAAGAACGAAAGACATTTCTACGTAGCTCCTGTTTCTTGCGATCGATGCGGGCAATTTCGATTTTGCATAAAGATCCGCCATTGTCTACAGTGTCTAGTGAACGAAAGGGAAAACTCACCGGGTCTAGGGTGACAGTTTCCGACAGACAGGAGTAATACCACCGGCACAAGACACTTCGAGAACTTCATATTGCTCTTCGGACACGGTTGATGGCACGCACGGCGTGTTCGTTAATTTTCTCGACAACTGTTTACAAGTCGGTAATCTCCGTGGTCGAAGAGTCAAGAACGACTGAAGCTCTTGAACGAGACAACAACTTATATACGAGACACCGGTGGATTTTACTTCGGCCAATAATTGGCCGCTGATGAACGCGCCTGGGCCCTCCTCCGATCTATGCTCTTGGTTTTCGTACGTAGAAAACGGACCAACGCAACGGTTCTCAGGAAAGTACGTCAATCGAAACTAGCCGATCCCCTAATTATCTCAAAATCGAGCCAGGCGTCCGACACGAAGACACGGAAAGACAAAACTTTTCCAGGACGCGATCAAACCGGCGCGGCGCGGCGCGGCGCTATCAAGGTCTGATCGCTTCGGCGAATCAACTTGCTTTTTTTCATCCTAGTATATATACATATATATTGAGTGTATTCCTGCCGATTATCGCGCGTTCCTCTATCTCGTTTTTGCCCAAACCTAAACAATCGGAACTCGCGGGGAAATTCGTTACGTTTTCGGGAAGTTGGAACGCTTCATGGGAAATATGCGAAAAACACCGAAAATGCTTCACTCTATTCTGACATCTGTGCAGCGACGGCTAAACAGCATTTTAACAAATATTCGCACAGCAAACACATTATCAACTTTTCAAAATCTATTTTTTCTTTTGCTTTTCGAATGTGAAAACCAAAAGAATGTACTTTGCCGATTTTCGAACGTTGCGGTCAGTTACAGCCAATTATACCAGTTATAAATCGTACAATCGTAGGGGGGGGGGGCCTTTTTTAGCACGTAAAGGCCAACCAAACAACGCTTCGATCACCGTTTCAACATCAAAATCGTTATTTTTTGAGTTGTGTTACTGTTCTTGCCGAGGTACGATATACGGTATTCAATATTTTACATAATTTTTTCCTTCTTTTTTCCTCCTTTTCTCCTTCTCGAGAATAGTTCCTTGACCCACTATAAAGATTCGCTGGAATCGGCCAAGATCATTCGGTAGTGGGGAACAAGACGGGATCGTAATCTTGTGTATTCCGGCGAGAACGCGACGGAATGTTCGATAGACAAGTTCATTGGTTTTCCCCCAACTTTGTATGGCGTCCCCGGATCACTCGATCGGCAGCGCGCGTGTTCCCCGTCTAATTAACGGGAAACACATTCGAGAATCAGCAATTCCACTATGTCTCATTCCGCTTTATTATGAATAACTGTATATGTATACTATATACTATATACCAGTTTCTCTCGCGCACGATAGTTACGTCATTTGTCATCCTTCTTTACTTATCTTTGCATCAAGAATATCGAGAATTCGAGAATCTCTATAAACTGCCTCTATAATCTTCATCGTTCCTTCTTAGTACACCTTGAAAACCAAGGTTCCAAATGCTTATAAAACTCCTTAATTTTATTCAAGACATGAACCAGGAGATGTTTTAGAAAGAAAAAAAAAGGGAATTCACTTAAATAAATATCGACGGAAACAAATAAAATAAATTCGTGAAACTGTTCTTCTTGCGGTAGATCGCACAAAATGGATTAAAACTCCAATTGCAACCGTAATCCAAACGCGCCGATGATCTATCGAGAATAGCTTGATGTCGAGATTACGTGAATATCAATGAAATCGAGATATATAAACACACCGATGAGTCATCGCGCGGGATTCCCGATTCGAAACCGTTCTGGAGTTTCTATGTTGTGACTCTAGTACTTTGCAATAATAAAGTCCGGCGACTGTCTATTAGCCGCGGTTTATGAATTCTGAATAACGTATCCTGTGATAACGAGTTAACATTAACCTGGCGCGGGCGGAAGCGCCGGAGAAGCGATATCGTTAGAGGTTTTCTTGAAAAAGGAAAAAAATAATAGTTACGTTTCCTGATCACTGTAAGCAATAGAAAAATGATTTATCCGCGACGTTAGTCGACTTATCGGCCAACTCGATTTGTACACTCCGGGACAAAAAGATAGACCACACTCAAATTTACATGGTTTTTATTTGTGTTCGTATCGCAGTCTTTCTATAAATTTCATCTGAATACATTCAACAACACATGTATGTATATATACAGTGAACCACGAAACTATTTCAACACACTTTCAAACAGTATAACTTTTTTACGAACGGACCAAAAGACCTGACATATTTTCAGCAAATTAAAAGAAGAACCGATTTACCAAATTACATGTAAAAAAAATTTTTTTTTTTAAATATCAATTGCTAAGAATTACATGAGAAAGTAAAAGAGACACCGCGTTTAACACTTTTTAGCGTAATAAGCTCGTAATGAAAATTTACGTTTAATACGTTTTGCAGAGTGATTTTAGTTCTCTCAGCCGCCCCTCAATTGCCAAGGGATAATTTATCATTAAGAAACATTACGTTAAATTACATGACGTGAATATTACGTTTACATGTAATTAAATTGCATGAAAATTGAAATTACAATTATGTACATTAAAAAATGTAACATGTACCATCGTTTTGTCCCCGAGTGTATTATTGCATTAGGATGGCGAGTTCCTCACCCGTGTAAACAAACGACAACTACAAGGTTATCAAAGATCGACGAATTTCAAAGCAACGCACACTGGTAGACGGCAATTATCCCGGATCGCCGCGCCACGCCGCAATAAATCATCGAACGAGCTGTACCGGAACGTTAATGAAGAATTATATAATAACCGAGTACCGTTATTATTAAAATTGATTTATTTATCGCGAGACGTGTCTTTTGTGAGTTTAATTGACCGACTCCGTCATTTGGATTCTCTGGTTGACCGTCGCGCGTCTCGATGCGACGCCACGCGACGCGTCGATCCTGTTAAAAGGGTGAGGGAGCTAAAATCTTGCAAGGGGGAGGCTTTGTTTTGTTATGTTGTATATGTATATGTATATGTATATGTATTACGAAGAGTTCTGCGACGCGAATAGGTTTTGTCCACAAGATATATTTTCAGCCCGCACGTTAAAATACACTAACCGGTTCTCAGCCTCAATTTGCATAACCACAGATTGGCATTTCTCATACGAAGAAAGAGGATCCACGTGCATGCCGTTTTCTCGCTGTATATTTTTTCTTTTTTCGCGTACATCATCGTTATTAATTCCACAGACGTAGCTGGACAATAGGGTGGACCTTATTAGCTATACTTGCTGAAATTTTTTGCCGTCTAAAATTGTGTCATTGGCTAAGAGGATAATTCTTGCAAGATTATGTTAATCAAATAAGAGGCACATTCGTGTGAAAGTTGCGATAAATATGAGATTTTATATGAATGGGAATACACATAATGACGGAAAGACTTTTGATGATGACTAAACGTTCTTCTTGTGCAAATATATTTATGTACCACAATATCTGCCACAATGTGATTTTATCGATATAACTAAATCAGCTAGTTGAAACTTGACAAGAGTAATGTAAACTAATTGTAAGTTATTACACACTAAAATGTATTGTAATATTTCAAAAGTACGCCTTTGATTTGCCAGGCTTATCCGTCGCGACGTCCGATTCATCTAAGATTTTAGATACAGTAATCCCTCGATTCTTGGGCAGGGGGTGGTTCACCGGAGTGGAAAGAAATCGTGATGTTCCTCGCTTTTTTGATTTATGGCTGGGCCTACTACTCCGCTAGCGCCGAGCGAGAACCACAATAGGGCAACGGTCTCGGCGATGGGCACACGCAGCATTTGGTCACAGCGTGTGGCCGTCGCCGACACAATTTAAAGGATCTCGTGTTCTCACAATGTAATGCCAATTCAAAATGCTTTATTTTTCATTATTTTTTATGAGACTTTCATTGACTTGTTTCTGGCATTATTCTGATTAAAACAAGACCAAACACGATATAATTCGGCCCATATTTACTCTACATGTGAAGCATGTATACGAAACTTTCACAGTTGATAAAATCACTAAATACAATTGAAATTATATCGAGTTTGGTCTTGTTTTAATCAGAAAAATGCCAGAAATACGTTTTTCAAAGTCCCATGAAAAAATAATGAAAATTAAGATGTTTGGACATTCGATTCGTTGTGTCCGTATAGTGGTGTTCACACCCATATACCCGAGCCGACAACAATAGTCGCCGTCCTGCGGTGCGGCCAGGCACGGCACAGAGTTGACAGGGAGTGGAGTGAGTAGGCTTGGATAAAAATCGGGACCCCCCAAAATGGAAACAAATCAGATCTTTACTGTATATCATTTTTTCACGAAATCGAACAATAATAGAGGACAGCGCGCGGCGCGCTCCTTATTGCGTAATTGAAAAATAAGGTTCACCCTACTGACACCCAACTTACACATCGGATCACGACTTCACGATCGTTTTACATCTTTCCTACGAACACATTATTTTACATACCTGATTAGAGTTGGCAGTCGTTGAACCTGACCTTGAGGATACAGGTTCTCAGAGGCTCCGATGGAAGCGAAGAAAAAGCGACCTTCATACGCGACGAATGCAAAGATGTACACTATTGTACACTGTACACACCAAAAAGGTGTGCGCACGCATGTGTACGTATTAAAATCAATTGCAAAATTTGCCACCGAACAGACAAACAAATAAACAAGAAAGCGAGCTAATAAAAACATGGTAAAAAATCGTGGTAAAATAGCGAATGTTTCAAAGAAAATTCATTCGTTCTGCCTGTAAAATATTGGTACAGTAGAGCATCGATTAACCAGCTTGATCGGGAGACAAACAGCCCGGATAAATTAACCCGTTCACTGCCAGGCACATTTAGACCGTCTTGCCCTGGATGACAAGATTTTATTTTAACGAAAACATGGAATTAATGGATTTCACAAAATCTAATAATATTATTAAGTCCTTATCATCGTAATCATCCTTTCAAATAATTCCTAACTCAAACGACAACAAACTTATTCCCTGAATGGCTGAACGTGTTTTAGAGTTCTAATCAAGATCGTTAGGTCAACCGCCCCGAGTCGGAAGCAGCTTGTCGCCGTTGATACACGGAACTAAAGCTATTACGAAACCACGACGACGTGACGCGCACCTTCAGACATGACCTTGATGACTCATTCAATTCAGTCAATACCTCTGTTCGGTTCGTCCCGGGACGAAATTCGTCGACAGATGGCAACGAGGAAAACCCACTGGCAATCCGATGCGATCGGTATCGGATTCATCGGTTCTATGTATTTGTATTACCTACACTGCTACTTTCTCTAGCTAACCGTAGGCAAAGCCATACGATGTTTCTTCTTCTTCTTCTTCTTCTTCTCCTCCTGCTATGACGTAACCAGCCCAGTCGATATATGATCGAGCACAAAATGACCGCCGCGTCGTCCTTTCCTCTGCGTTTGTTGGAGCTGGATAGATAGGTTTGGATAGGGTATCCAACCTGTCGCGCACACTTGCAATCCTGGAAGAACGAGTCTACTCCCTTAATGTAAACTATAAATCTACAAATAAATAAATAATAATAAAAACGAGCTTACGCGTTAAACATTTATTTGACAAGCAACTTCGGTACAAGGATGCAGGTACAACTTGTCTCGAAACTGTTTTCCCACGAACGTAACACGGTGGCCCAATACGAACGTCTCCGAAATCCGTTCGTCGAAATATCAAGCTTTGGTTTTCAACGGGTCCTCGAACGAACGTAACATGTGTTCACACTGTTCTCGCAATTAAATTTTCCAATGAATCCTTGCGCAACATAATAATATGTACATAGGAGGAACGGACAGCAACCGTTCGTGTCCACGCTGTCGATTCGGAACGTTGCGTTGGCTCGCGACCATCGGAAACAGTTCTATTATTCGAGATTCGGAAGCTATCGATTAAAATTATTGTCCCGTAAACGTTTAAAGATCATCAGGCGGATTGTAATTGTGGATGCACGAAGGCAATTTACAACCGTGTTCGCTGACGATCGAAATATCGTATATATTCATTATTATTGTCCTTCACTTTGAAAATACGTAGAGTTTGGCAAAAATTGCGCAACAAGATTGGGGAACGCGCTTCGATATGTTCGCCTCCGGGCTTCGTGAATTCCCTTCTAACACGAGAACGCCGCGTTTGGAAACAAGATCCGTCCAGCGTGATAACGATCCGTATTTTCCATTAAACTTATTATACCTATATATGTATATTCGCATCCATTAGGCATTATTCTCCTTCGACGCACAAAGTTCGGACACGAATGCGCGTAAAGATTGTTCGCTCGTCGTTCACGTTGCTACCCTGTTCTCGACTACATTAAGGCAGACTTTCAAGTAATTGACGCTGACATCGACTTTACTTGATAATTCTCTTTTTCGTTATCGATAGACTGCGCGGAAGTTAAAATTCACCCCGAGCCCTTCGATTTCAAAATCAAATGCGTCTCTTCCGATATTGTTTAAATTATTTGGAAGAATTGGTGGAAGAGAGTTTTGACAAAAATTTCAACATTTCGCTGCTTCTTAAAAATTAAATTTCTAAAAAACTGCACGATTGCAACAAAATTCACATTAACACGCGTCGACTGCGGTAAAGTCTTCATCTAAGGCTTGATCCTTGGCATTTCTCGCGTCCGTGTTCCGACATAGAGATCGTGTAGGACTACTATTGTATTTGTCGATTCAACCACTAAATACAATTCAACTTGTACATATCGTATCTAATGTCATTATAATCACAAAAATGTCGCAAATAAGTTGGCGAAGGTCCCATACAAAAATAATGAGAAATATTTGTGTTATCATAAACAGTTTGTTAACATCTTGAAAATACGTTCTCAAAGAATTACACTGGAATTGCGCAAATTAACGAAGCTACGATTGGTTTACTAATGGTTTTTCAAAGAATAAAAATTTCCTAAAAAGGGTGATTTTTATGGGAGAAGCGGGAGTTTCACTCTTGCCGCATAGCTTCGTCCGGCTTGGATCAAGGCTTGACAATATTCAGTATTTTGAACAATCATCGTGGTATGCCATAACATGTCCGATTCGAATTTAGAAGATAGATTTATCGATTCGGAAGAAAGATTTCTCACAGTGGTACCAATCGAGAAGCTTTATTGACTTTTCTGATCCAGAGGTAATGGTACGAAAATATATGTTTCTTTAGCAAGCTTTGTTCGATAACAAGAAACAGTTGAGAGGGAATTCTTAAACGTTAGACAGATAGGAATGAGTATCACATAAACGAATAAAAAGCAATCCGTAATCAAATGTTCGCACATCTCTTTCCTCGCACGATTATCCGGTGGTCTAACTCTCAGTCTAAACCTTGGAACTCCGATAGCTCTGCTTCAGAGACATCTAACGTTTCTTTAACTTACTCAGATTTGTTAATTAACGCTCTGGTTATTTTCTAAACAAATGTTACATGTCTCCGTAACGGAACTAATGGAAACAACATTTAACCTATCTACGCTTTGCACTCGCGGCTATTTTAATCAGGGGCGGATCAAGACAAGTGAGAGTCCTAAGTGGCCGCTTAGCTGTCGCTTAGTCCGGTTACCGCTTAACGGACCCCTCATTTAAACTGGAAAATTAAATATTTCTTGCTAGAAATCCCTAGCTAGATATTAGACTCATTACGTCCTCTTCGGAGCAAATAATACTGTAACTTGTAATCGTTGTCTATGTAAGCAACGCAACGGCCGCTTCACTAGCCAGTTCTCTGCAAACCAGATACATCTGTATATATCTTGGTTCTAACGCTAGAAAAATGCCACATAACACTGTCCTTCGCTAACAGAATGGTAACTACATAAAAGAGATGGCGCAAGAAACGTACGAATAAAGTATACAAAAATATAAATATCAATGGAAGGAGAGCACGTTGTTGCAGTAGGTTTCAAAGAAAGGGAGGTAGGTAGCCATTCCGTGGCAAGTCAGAGTACTTAAAGTTAAGGGGGTAGATTCGTTTCCAAGATTGCAAGGGTGCGAGCTGCGTCTTGTCATTTCTCGATAGTGCATGCGATGGGAGTTTTCACTGTTTTCAGTAGTCAAACCGCGCTAGATAACAGATCAGTCTAGGACGCGAACGTCCTCGAAAGTCGTGAACGTTAAAATAGGAATTTTCAGAGCAGTCCCGCAGCCTAAACTGATTTTTCATGAAGCGCTTTTGGCCACTGAACAAGCCGCCCGTCGCATGCACTATCGAGAAATGAGAAAACGCAGCATATCCCGCACCCTCGCAATCCTGGAAAAACGAGTCTACCCTCTTAGGGCCTGTTTAGACACGGCGGAAACCGCGCGGATCTTATTACGTTGGCGTTAATGCATTCGTTGACACGTGACCGCGCGGTTTCCAGCGTGTCTGAAAATGAGAAACGAACGAAATTGGCCGTGTCTGACGATAACGATAGATTCACGACGACCACCTTGATTACCCGTCATATCGTGTCCATTGATCCTAGGGCCATGTATTTCTTTCTTTCTTCTACGTATTCTACGCCGTGAGGTTCACACGCATACACGCACGCTCACACGCATACACGTGCATACACGTGCATGCATTTTTCCATGAAAAATATCCTATCTATAGTTTTATAAAGCTTCGTTTAAGGTAGCGGAGTTCGAGCAGTGGTTTCCACGGTTTTCCTCGGGTCAGGGTTCTCGTTAGTCGTCTGCTCCTCCGTGTTTTCCAATTCCGTTTTGCGCATCACCGCGTAATTATTAAGATATTCCACCACTTGCATATGGCCAAACGTTTCTGCCTCGTCTATCGGCCGCTTTCCCCATCTGAAATGCACTCGCGATTAGCTCGAATCAATTAACGATCATCGGTAGAATGGAATTTCAGAGTAAGTCGTTCCCGAGATATGAATCCTACAACATGATATCACGTACGTACATAAAATTATTCAAATAAAAAATCTACAATGTAGATCTCCCCTGCTACGGGGAACCAGCATCGATCGTGTTGTTTGATAACTTTTTGGAATTGCGTACAATCATGCTTACCTATCCTTGGGATTGTCCGGAACTGCACACTGTTCGATCAGAAATTCGACGCAGTCGATATGGCCTTCGCTAGCCGCTAAATGGAGGGCTGTCCTACCGTCGTAATCCGATAGTGTCATGTCCATGCCGCTTAATCGATGCCTATAATCAAAATCTGCTATTGTACAGGGTGCTTGACAATTATATCGATACTTTATCAAACTTTTCATTTCAACGAACCTTCTCAACGCGGTGACATCGCCGCTAGCCGCGCTGAATAGCAGATTCACAATGGAGAGTCCTTTGGTCTCGTACTTGTGCCTCCTGGGATCCTTTTTGTTTGTCGCGTGTTTTAGGTTGTCATACCTGTGATCATAGTAGGTGCTACACTAATCGGGACGGGATGGAGAAACGACGGGAAACAATGAAAATAGCCCAAGTTACGGTCGGCCGGTGGATGGTCGGCCGGTATTCCGATTGTCAAGGCGCAGACAGAGAGTTTTGCGGGCAGGTTTGTTTGTGCGGGTTAACGTGTAGAGCGGGTTGCGGGTTGCGGGTTGCGGGTTGCGGGTAGCGGGTAGCGGGCCGTGACAGAAAAGCAAAGGAAGGGAAATAAACAATTGATTAATGTGTTGTTTACTTGGTCGTGGTTCGATTAGTGTAAAGCCTTGATCTAAGAGAACGGAAACTGTAGGGTCTATGTGTAACCAGTGTAAAAGCAGCGTATGCCGCGTAATCCGATACCGGCCAATACCGACTCGAGTATATCGGTGTGAACCACTAATAATCCTCTACTCTACCACTACTAAACTTCTTTATTTTTCATTATTTTTTCATGGGATTCTCATCAACTTATTTGTAGCATTTAGCCGATCAAAAATACACTAAACACGATATGCTTCGAACTGCACTTAGTGATTTAATTGACACCATGGTATAATCATTGATCACGATGGACGGAAAAAACTGGTTACCCAAGGAAAAGAGAGAAGCCGAAATGTTTAATTTTCGAGTTAAAATATAGGTCCGAGTGCAAAGGGTTAAAATGGTGTTAAATACGGGTCAAGTACGATCTAAGAAATGTAAAGAAAAAACTGAACGCGAGGGTACGAGACATGCTGGAAATCTTGCACCTTCGACCACGCGGTCCGTGTTCACGTGCGCTGTCCTTTTCTACGTTTGGCGCGGTCAACAAGGTCATAAAAGAAAAAGCGAGCTAATAAAACCGTGGTAAAGATAGTAGAACCACACGATACAAGAGACAGCACAGTCCCGAGGCTTTTTCTTACATCAAGGCTTTACTGAAGTAGAGATTCACAAGCGTAAATACATATGCTAGTGGAATCATAAAAAAAAAAGAAATTGCTCGCGCGAACAACTGAACCGCGATTCATCAACTCGCAGTGTTTACAAGACGTGTTATACATACAAGCTGTACCAGATAAAGTGTTACAAGCTGTTTTCTCGGAATTTAACCAACAAGATATCGACTTGATCTTTTTTTGTAATCAGTGTAGAATGTAAAAGTGTCTTTCGCATTGTGACGAGAGTGTAATCGTGTAAGTTCAACTTTGTCAGTTGAGGCTAGAAGCTTCAAGCGAATTCGATATTTTTGAGCAAGAGTGGGTGTTGCCCCGTACCTGTGGAAATTGAACTCGGTGACGAGTTCCTCGCAAAACTGCACGCCTCTGCACGAATTACCAAGAGGATCCAGAGGTGGAGACCATGTGCAGATTCCCATCACGTTCGGGATCACCACCAGAAGACTTCCCGACACTCCGGATTTAGCTGGTATTCCGACCTGCGATTAAATCGACGTCTACTGTCGCACTTTTCTACAAGCTGTACCATCATTTCACCCGTGCGTAGTCAACCAAAATGTTTATTTAGATTTTATATGTGAGTCTATGATAACTTAAAAACCGTTTAACCGATTAGTACGAAGTGTTCAGTATGTTCTTGTACACAACAATACTCCCCGTATAGATTCGAATAAATAAGATTGGTTAATTTTTTCCTGAATTTTTAACGTTCTTTTCTTTTCACGAAGAAAATTGTATTTTTCAGACCATCAGCTTTGGAGGTTTAATGTTAAATACATCCTAAACCCGATTTGTTCAGGTTTTATTATAGCTTTCATGGTAGTTACCTTGAACGCAAACTGTCCACTGTAATCGTACATGCCGCAGCTGTGCATCAGACTGAGGACATCTCGAACGCTGTCAGGCTTTAAGACCTTCTCCTCGGTGATGGGACATATACCACCATTGGCGAGGGTGGCTCCCATAACCGCCATCGTGTCACAATTCGCTTCCATGGCGCAACACTGATATCAGAGTATCGTTATACAAGGTGGTTCTTTCACCAGAAGATATTACACTACCTGAATTTTATTGTCATCGTCATTATTATTATTATTATTCGTAGCGAAGAATGTTTATTGTATAAACTTGAAAGCTTTTGAGAGATGCGTATAATCTATGAAGTTTCGTATTCTCTACAAAAAAGTAGTTTACTACTTTCCTTAACTATGGAAAAACCGTTAGTTAAGGAGATGGCTTAACCCTTTGGTTAATGCATCTCTCGCAACCATTGAATCTTGTGTAAAGATTTTTCGCTACGAATAACGATAATAATGAGGAAAATCGGGGTGGTAATATCTGGTGCACCACTCTGCAGAACCCTGCAGAGAAGTATACAAGAGAAAGACCATACGAACGAAACAAAATCTAAGAGAGAAAGATTTACTTGAAAATAGAAGTCCATTATTTCTCGCAAGTTCGTCTTGTCCGGGTAGCAATTGTGCTCCCTCATGTAAAAGCCAAGCGCATAGTTTCTGTCGGCGGCCTCCCTCTCCGATAAAAAGACAGCATTGTTGAAGCCAAGATTCTCGCCTCCTGCTAGCCTCTTGAAATAGTTCATCGTGAAGTCGAATTTCTCCGCGAGTGTCATCTCAGGCTTGATCAGCGACTTGAGCAGGGAGCATACCAATATCGCGCCGGCGTTGATCATAGGATTATGAGGTTTCTCTGGAAAAAGTGTATACAAATGGTATTCGTGTTCTTTTGAAATCCTTGACTGTCGCGGCCTGCCTGAACGGAAAGTTTACTGTCAGCCACCGATGACTGACGGTGGTAGCACGTACGCGTGTTAACAGTTACGAAAAAACAACCAACGACCTTCGGACTTACTGTTATAATCTAGCACAAGCTCGTTGAAATTCCTGCCGGATGGTTCCTGGCCGACATACTGATGGACAACTTCCTGGCTTAACCTGTCCAAGGCTATCGCGTAAGTCAGCGGTTTGCTGCAGCTCTGCAGGGTGAACGGAATCGACGTGTCGCCGATGCTGAACCTCTGTCCATCGATCGTGCAAACCGAGACACCCCAGTAATCCGGATTCATTCTAGCCAGCTGAGGTATATAGGAGGCGACCTTGCCCTCCGAGTTCGATTTGCACTTCCAATAGAAGTCCTCGATGTGTTTCGTGAAACCCGACCAGTCTGGGATGATGAACTGATGCCTGAATGCTCTCGAGATCAGTACTATATTCGGGTTGATGACCCTGGAACACGAACGCAACCAGCACCAATCAAATATGCATCTGTCCGAACGATTTTCTACCGACTATACCCTGACACCGTGATCGTGCGGTGGCGCGCTCGGAAGGGTAGTCAGTGGGGCCTCCCCAAGGAAAAAGAATTAGAATATTGGAAAATTAGTTAAACCGTACAACTGACCGCTTCTGTAATTTCCAGGACCCTCTAATTTCGACTCGCCCTCCCCAGAAGATTAAATACTTGGTGCTCGCCACTGACCGATAGAGTACGAGAAACGGTGTAATTTCACCGGTGGGGCCTTACCTGCGGAATTGTTCTCTATTCAATTTCTGCGTTTCGTGAGAAACGCCCTCGTGACCTCCCGTCTTCAAGTGTTCTTTTCGCAAGTTGTCTGAGAATTCTTGAAGCCTGGGGTCGTCGTTTCGCAAACCGGTCGTCCTCAGGGCCTTGAAACACGCGAAACAAGATAATGTAGAGCGTCGAGGGCAATGCTTCTCTTGCCTCGCTTCGCCTCGTCTCGTCTGCTAGTCTCTCGTGTGTGAAATCGTGTTACAAGAACAATGTCAAGCTGTACTCACGGCCAAGAACTTGCCGACCGGTAGCAAGTCGGTTTCTTCGTTTTTAAACATGTCAAACAGTACATCCTCGGCGTTCGTCGCTTGATCCTGGTCTCTCGTACTAAAACAAACCGAGTGTTTCCTTGACAATCTTCTTATTGTTGTTAGACTATAGAGTTACAATAGTGGAAATGTGAAATACTTAGCTTTAGTAAGCTTTTCGCTATCAAAGAATGATAGCGTTTACACTCTCTTAAAGTCGATTACGACCAAGAGCTAAATATTTCACAACCCAATTCACGATCCAATATTTTCTGTTAAGGGTAGCAGAAAAGTAGAAAATACTTTGATTTTGAGACGGGCCATTGACATTCGTACCATGCACTAATCTACAACAGGCATGTGAAACTCTTTTACCACAAAAGGGCCTCGTTACGTATGTTGTATAAAATTCTAAATTAACTCGAGGGCCGTATGTTTGACATGCCTGGTCTACAACACAACGATACAATAACAACAGCAAAAACAACACGTTTCATACGGTACTCACTACATGTAATGGCTGTCATGAATGAAGCTGTACTCGCTGTAAAAACACAACGAAAAGTGGTTTCAGTGGACACAGTGATCGAAATGATTACCTAAGAAATCGCGCCAGCATCCTCTTAGACTTGTAACCTTTCTTCTCGAGCCAGATGGAGCACGCGACCTTCGACCGGATCGAATAATCATCGGGGATGTTTATCGGCACTAACGCTTTCCTATCCGCCGAATCATTCTCATCCATTGCGACGCAAGGCACAACGATGCTTAAACTATTTTCCTTCATTTCACCAAACTATTTCCTTTTCGTCGCGAGAGAATTGATTCCGCGCGAGATCTTCCGCCAAGATATTCGTCGATGTCCGCGGAGATGGAAAAGGAACGCGATTTTATATCGACGAGAGAAAACGAGCTACGACCCCACTCGAACAGGGAAACGCAGTCCAAAAATAACGGAGGCGCCAACAGGTAGCAACGACAGGTGCGAGGCGTGCTTTTTTCCGCATGCGGACATATTTTCAAACAAGCAAACATTGGTAAATGATAAATCTCTGCGATCATGACTGGTGGTCGGAAATATTCCCCTGCACAACTTTAAACACAGATGTACTCGTACCCTTTGTACTCGGAGCTATTTTAACTAGAAAACTAAACATTTCTTCCTAGCTAGAATATTTCCATTCTACAGTTGTTACTTGTAGCAAAAAATATTTCAGCGGAGCCTCGAATGTATAATTAATACAATACCTAAATGTTTAGTAATCGATTAGATACTTAATTAGCTATTTAATAATGTAAATATTATTAAATATACATATATTCAGTGTTGCAACTGTCATAAAACAAAGTGTATACCAGTCATATTTAGTGCTGGGTACGGTTAGCGTTAACAACATCGCATTGGAGCCTGAACGGTTTTACGCAGCGAATACCTCGCATGCATGCCATAAATGGCGAATCACACCTGTGGGCAAACAGTCGATTAGATTCAATTAGAAGGATGGTCGAGTATTACGAATGATAGTCATCTGGCCAGCGTGCGTCAAACTTGGCAATTTCGTCACCGAAACCAAGCACGTGCGTCGAACACGTATTTAATACTAGATCTACAGAACACTAAAGATGACTGTTTCACGTTATTTCATAAAAACAGCAAGAATGCGTTTCATAAACTCACAGAATGATCAGAAACGAATTTATTGAAATTCGGACAGGACAACGACTGTCCAACGTCTGTCGGATCAACTAGTGTTAAATAGATTTCGGCGAAAGACTGACACGGGTCTTACCGGAAGGAATTGTAAAACTCGGCGATATCCTCAGCGTGATGACCGCTGACGGTCTGTCCATTCGAATTGTCCATTCTGTTCCGTCCAGTCTCGAGGACGTATTCAAACGAACACCAGTTGTTCATCACTTACGAAAACGTTATCCTCGATTGCTACCCTTATCGCGGTGCTGAAACTTTGCTTCCCTAAGCGCGCGAACTCGGTCGATCGATCCAGCAAACTTATGGAGAACAAAATCATGCCTTCTCTCTGTCGAACGTATTTAAATGCGGAGCAGCTTTTATTGACGTTAAGACAATAAATTGCGATACTTGGGGTCGGATCTATGAAGATCAATGGTTCTCAATTAATCGGCCACGCAGTCTACTTCGATCCACGGTAGTCTGGAAATCTGCTTTCTGCTAGTCTGGAAATCTGAAATTTAATTATTATTTTTTCCGAAACGCGGATAGACTTTTTAGAAATTTTTTTTTTAATAATGTAGCTCTAGCTCATCAGGAAGTTAGTTTAAAATCAATTGCAAATCAATTGCAAAATTTCTCACCGACTAGACAGACAAACAAACAAATAAGAAAGCGAGCTAATAAACTATTATATATAGTAAACTATTATAGATAGAACCTGCAACTGATAGGAGGATTGAACTAGATTGAATACGATCGAGCGAGCGTTCGACACTTGAACCGTGGCGATGATTTAGAATTCCACTACCGCGAACGCGAACGGTTGAGAACCATCGACATCGATTGCATCGGATTTATTGGCTGTCCATTGTGTTCTACCGAGTGCGTAGATCTATTTCTCCATTGTTACCATGTTCCTCGAGTAAGGAGCACGATCAGCCGTGATAAACGATTAGCCTTATTTGGAATACGCAACAACGGTCTGCGACATAAGCAATTGGACTATTGTACGCATCGTTGAAGTTTAACTGGACTAGCTTGATCTAAACGTTTTCATTTAATCTTCGAATTACGTAACCGAAGTTGAAGGATATGCGTGCATTCATCCTACGCCGCAGGGCCGTCGAGATAAAACCGGAATCCTTTTTTTTTTTTGTTAGAAAGAAATTCCGAATGATTTGTTTAGCTTCCTAGACCAGAGCTTCCGCTGAATGTGATCGCGGCTCCATCGAGACGAAAGGTACGTAACTAGTGGTCAGAGATGATGCTGCCTTTCCGACGAAGAATTGATAAATAATCACAAGAGAGGAGGAAAGAGCATGTTCGTTATTACCGTGTCTGTGCGCGTTCTAATTCTAAGGCACTTCCGAAAGCGGCATCCAAGTATTTCATAGTTCCGAGCTTCTTCGATGCCGGGACAGCAGCCCGTCTCTGCAATCAATCAATTTCGCTATCGTAATTAGCAATCACGTACAAAAATATTTCGCTAACCATCATTTATCACACATACACAGCGGATGTTTATGAAAAATAAAGAAAATATGTTGTGCCTGAATTGCAACGAACCGGACTACGGACGACTATCGGACGACGGCTCTAATGGTGCACGGACTAAGCGGCCGCGTAGGGCCCCGGGATACCATAGGGCCCGAAATTTCAAAGAAATTTATTTAACGTGTAACGGTATGAAATTTTTCATTACTTTTCTTCTATGTTGATCCGTTTATGAGAGTTTTCTTGCAATTTCGATTTATAAGTTGAGTTCGAGGGCCCTGAAATTTTTACCGCTCGAAGCCGCCACTGGTGCAAGGGGTTAATCGAGAATCTCGAAGACTGTTATTCCGCGTAGTCTAACAATATATAAACAACAACTCCGTTCGAATAGGTGGTAGACGATCCGCTAAACACTTAAAAGAGACACGTCCTCGTAGTATCAAAGCAGCCCGAACCAGGTCGCGGAGACAATGGGCATCGAGAGAAAGGATTGCAGCCCTTCCACAGAGACCAATGTGTTCTCGTCTGCTCGTGTCTCGCGAGCGAAGGATTTCGGGTGGTCGTCGAAGCGTACGAAGGGAGTTCCCAGGCTAGTTCTGTATTGATCCTTCGATGAATCAACCCCAACTACCCTAAGCCGAAACCTGCCACGTGTACCCCTAATTCGGATCAGCGGAACGAAACACACGCGAAAACAGATTCTCGACTAGTGCGGCTCTTCATCCTTGACCCACTTTCGGGGACTCGGTTTCGACAAACTCGAAAAATGGTTCCCATCTATATTTCTGAGAAACAAGGGTACCAAAACACGAACGAACGCAGCACAATAGCTGGCGATCGTTCACAGTAATTTCTTCGCAATGAAAGATCCTAACGATCATTTACGTAATTGTAGTGCGCTAGTCGGTCACTTGCTCGCAGCGAGTCGCCTCTAGATCGGTCAAGTATTTCTGTCGCTGAAATGGGCCATGGGCCATGGGCCACTGCCACCGCCCACGTGGACGCCAAACATGAATAGAATGACGCGAGTCTGCCGCGTCATTGTGGTGCGTGATCGATGTCTACCCTGGCGAAGCAAGAACACGGAACTTGCAAAAATATGTTCGGGAAGCATCGAATCTGAAAGAGGGGTAGCTCGGGATCGTAAACCCGGGTGGCCTACTAAAATGTTGACGTACCGCAATTCTTTCTGGCCTGAATAGAGAAGAATAAAGCTCCCAAGACAAACACAAATATCTCAGCTATCTGGTTCAACCCTTTCCGGAAGTAACGGAATTGAATCGCCACGAGATAATCGATCGCTGAAACTGCGGAAGCAGGTCCAGCTGGTGAATCAATTGACGCGGGACACGTCGGATTTTACATAGGAATCCCTCGGATCGATAACCGAGCTGCGAGAGAAGAGAAGATTTCGCACCTTGTTGCTGATGTGCAGCTTCCTGAGCCCGTTCGCGCCAACTTTTACGATCTTCAGCATCCTCGTGGCTTTTCCGGTTGACGGTTTCTCGACAGATCGCGGAGTAAATGTTTCGACGGTGGTGGTAGACTTGGAGACTCGGTCACGCGCGATTCAAGGGGTTGTACACGGCTCTCTGGGCTCTCTCTGAGCTCTCTTCGGGGCCTGCGAACACGCACGCGTACGCACGTACACGCTCGGGTATGGTGAGGCTAGACCGCAGACCCTCGACGTCCCGTTAACTAGCAGGTACTGCGGTATTAAGGGTCGCGGGGACGCCTGCCAACGGGGAGGACTGTCGGCATACAATATAGGGCACATGCGCGATTTAGACGCGGCGCGGCGCGGCGCGACGCTCCGTCGAGAAATGCGCTACCGGCTGAATCGGATTTTTTGCCGTACAAAATCAATAGAACACAAAACTGGTTCTCGCGCAATAAGCGTCGAGGATTTTCGAACAAGATCTTTCGCCCTTCGCGCAGCCGGAGAACGAGGAAGAGCGTCGACGCGCGTTCCAGATCGTCTTGTGTACAGCGCACGGTGCTTTGAAAACGTGCTAAAAGTCCTATGTGCGACATACATTGTAGATTTAATAAAAAGAGAATATCGTTCATCGTTTTATTAATAGTTTCTTGTTCAAGATATGTACAGTACTACTTTATGTTCCTAATATATGCGCAAATAATTCCGTCAACAATCGCATTCGTGATTCCAATCGAATATTTTCCGCCAAAGACAAGTTAGCAGAATCTTTTTTGTTAACGTTGTGATTAAACAGTGCGAAGTGAAAACGGCTCTATAGAATAATCGATAATTGTTGTTAATAATGCTAATCTCTGCTACCATGGGATAAACGATACTATGCGAATCGGTAATAAGTCAACTGGCGCCGAACGCGTTGATAGTCTTTTAAAAATCAATGATCAACAGCTAAAGATTTCTCGATAAACTGTTCATTTGTTCAATAACAATCGCACCTATGATCGCAATATGTAATATCTTTTGGGGGTTTACTCGACACGTCATATACATAATTATCATGCTACTCTTTAATAGAGTACAGTCGTAGAGAAGCCTATTAATAGACTTCCGATGGGCAAAGTGTTGTGTACCTTAAAATCGATTGTGCGCGCTACGCGAATTAAATCCTAACGTTGCACGATAAAGTCGGCGAAAGATCCGAGGCAGTTTCAACAATTACAAAGAATAGTTACGAGTAGGTATCATTAATATAACTTATCGATTAATATACATCGATGCTTAATACTTTGGTTTCCATTTCACATTTTACCAGGTAAATCTACGAATGTACTTAAGTACATAGAGCTCGACAACATCATCGACATAATCTATTTTGATTTTCCGTATGAAAAAATAGTATGTAGTTCCGATGTGAAAACCTTTATTGCACTTCTCACGCGCAGTGCATACAAAACCGTATAATAAACTGCACGAGGCTAGCACAATTCGTGTGTAAACATTTCAAAACGTTATCGCCCGCCCCATCCCCGTATGTGTGTGTGCTGAATATAGACTACATATTCGCGTCTCTGTGCAGTTTCGCATCTAAACTTGTGCCTTCCGCGATCTGGAAGACTATGATACTATCGTAACGATAAAATGGCGAGATTTAGTGCAAATCTTAAATACTCCTTTAGAAAATAGTATGTATGTTAAAAAGGTAGTGTTCTTTCTAAACGTTTTATTTTTTACGTATTTTCGCAGGTGCATCGTGTGCACGGCTCGAATTGTATAAATTAGGATGATTCTCATGACAGTAATTCGATTATTTACAAGATGATTCTTTGAATGAACACAGTTTGAACGGCGCGGCGGCGTGGTGACGCGGCAGCTGTGATCGTGAGAAATATAGTGCTCGGTGAGCTCGACCGAAAATTGTGAAAATCCGTCAACAACCGTAAGTCCGAGCGCGCTTACGTGTCGCTGAGAAAACCACCAACACGGTTGATCCTGAGATAAAAGGCAGAGAGATTACAAGACGATAGAACCTACGAGATCTATGAAATATTGCGAGTCTCGATCAGTGACGAGATATTAAGTTCCACAAATATAAATTACAACAAAGTGCGAGACAGCTATATTTAATATAATTAGTAAAGAAAATTGTTTAATGTAAGTTCGAGTCTAGGAACAGTCCTTTGAAGTAAATTTCAACTAAAATATTTCAAATAGCAGGGAATTGTTGGCAACAATCAGTTAACGAGAGGTATCGCGATAACAAAAAAATCTATAATACATACAAAAATATTAGTTCTCCTTAACAACTAAAAAAAACAGAAAAAATTAATTCGATATCCTCCTTAGATTCTGAGAAAACAGCTTTTAATACTTTATCTGGTAGACCTTTGTAGATAGATTACCGTTTTAGACACACATGCGCGCGAAAGAACCTAGCCAATATCTCATCACTGGTCTCGATATACATATGCATATTTCGTAAGGGTTACCAAAATTTCATAGAGATTCTCCTCTTGTCCAAACGGATCTAATTTCTATAGAGGATAACAAGTCACAGCTCGAACCGCGTGAATTGCATCCGGTGCTATTAAGTAAAGCTTGAAAATCAGTGAAGCAACGAGAAGGACGAGCCTTCTCTCGCTCACAGTACCTTAACAGTAACAATTCTAACGTAAGATCGCCGTAGCGTGTGCGTATATTACTAACAATGGCTAACGTTCGAGCGTACATCGAAACCTTGAGATTCGGGGGGCATACCAATGAGATCATTCTTGCAATCTTATTCGCTGGTTCAACCTTTACGCCATAGTTTGTCTTTATGCAAATACTTTTCTCGTCGTCTGTTCTTCGGACGGAAAGTATTGCCCTTCGATCAAATCCAACAACCCGTAAGACATTCGATAGGATTCAATAGGAAAAAAACACGATTCTCGAATTTCTAAAAGTTATCATCCCCCATGTTCATAACCATCGTGATAACCATCGTCAACGGAGACTCCCGAACGTCTCACCCTAAATTACCGTGTCCTGATAAGCGGGAGGACCGCTAAGAACGAACTGCCTCTGGCTCTGTCTGACGATGTCGTTTCTGTTGGGCACTTGGGGCGTCGCTCTGACCCCGTGGTAGTTGCTGTAGCTGGATCTGGCGCTGGCCGGCCGATTATTATACAGATCGTCCAGGTCCTCGCCGTTCAGACTTTGTGTGCTGGTCTGCTGGAATGTTGGATTGCTCTGGCCCTGCCACTGCATGGGATTTACCTCGTTCGGCTGCCAATTGTCGGTGAGATTCCTGGTAGAGCTGCTTGCGTCCCAATTCGGGTAGGTTTGGTTTGCATAGTTGCTCGTGTTCGAGTAGTTGTTGGACGAATCCTGATTCCAGATGACGGGCGAGGACACGGCCATGTTCACGGCTTCCGGCTGCCAGTTCGAGTTCCGATCTCTGTCCCAGGTCATCGAGATTCGGTCGTAGTTGAGCGTGCCCTGGGACAACGAGTTCACGTTCTGGTTGGTCAGGTTGCTGGGCGTCGTGTTCGCGTACAGGCTCTCCTGGTGGTCCATGATCCGATTCACAGGGTTCTTTCTGCGCGATTGTCTCACCGAACTCCTGCGGCTAGATCGTCGTGTCCCATCCCGCGAGATCACAGATCTTCGCTTCACTCTTCGGGGTGTCATCGGTTTCGGTGAAACGCTGTCGTCCTGCACCGCCGGCTCCGGCTGCGAGTACTCGATACTGTACAACGGCCTCGGCTGCTTTTTCTTCCGCTTAGTTTGTACTGTCATGGAAACAAGCGAACAGACTGGTCACATGAGGAAATCAACGACTCTCGGTTCATGAATCGTGGATCGATTTGGTGTTTGCACTCTCATACTCGGGCCACCGGAAACGCAACTGTTCCCCCTTTCCCTTCCCCTTCTAGGAGATTTCCGTTTCTTGTGTACAATGCGTATCAGATGATTAGATGAGTACGTGACCGATTTGGAAAACAAATTGAGTGATTAAATTTTAAAGAATACAGCTGTATTAATCAATTATACATATAGTCACCATTCTTTTCTACAATCATAAAATCGGGTACGAAATTATGCAATCATCTAATATTTTAACAGAAACGTAGCCTCTAATGAATCTACGATTGATATTTTTTTACCATAAAAAAGTCGTAAAATGCGTCGTTTAGTATTCTCTATTATTAGCAATTGCAAGTTTTGAAAACATTTCTTTTTCACATCATGCAGTAATATAATTGCTCTAATTTCTGAAAAAAGTTCCAATTTTTTTTTAGAGCGTCCGAATGTTAATGGGATCAAATTTACCCTGTACTAAAGACGGCCGTGGATTGCGAAGTGAACGATGACCAGAAAAAAAGTAGTGAGATACGATTAAATGATAAATGTAAAAAACAACAGAACAAAAAACAGTTCCCCGAGTACCGTAAAGAGGAGATTGTTAGAGTGGGAAAGAAAGAGACAAAGAGTGGGGGTTAATAAATAAAAAAAGCAAGCGAGTAGTAGCATTGCACGTTTATTGTCGCCAATGAACCGCACCAAGATAAATCAAATGATACAGTAAATAAATATAAAACTAACAGCTACGCCTTTAAACGAGATACACACTACTACTGTGTACATACAAGCTTCAAACGTGGAAGAGAATTGCACTACGTTCGACCAGCTGAACCGGAAATTACGCGGTTCCGAGAGAAAAAAAAGAAACGGCCGGGTGTGTTTCGTTCGGCTAGATCCGCTACGACAACGATAGAACTTCGATACTTGCGGCACGTATCGGCACTGGACGCTTAGTTACGAATCAGCGAAATAACGAATCGATAACGAAAGGAGTTTGGTACCGTGACAAGAAGTGGAAGATCCGGTTGGTCACCGAGTTCGTTGCATGATCTACTCGTATGGATTTCCATCACCGATTTCGTGCAACCGTCGAGGTTCTACCGCAATTTCAACTATGCTGCTTTCATAAATAAGTTAAAAATGCGTACATATCGACTAACAACACGTACACGTATATACAATACCAGTCTGTTATCGCTAGACTGCGAATCTGTATGCTCTGTATAAAGGAATTAACTGGTTGCAATATAAAGTAGTGAAAAATATAAAAAAATCCAAGAATATTGTCATGTCGTTCTCAACGTAAAAATTATTTAATTACTGCTTCCTTGAATCGATGCAGAATATTTTTATTTTGCATAAAGATCCGCGGTCTAGTTATCACACTGGCGAAAAATAAAATATAACGGAACCCTTTTATACCACCACAGGGAACACTGCAAGAAACTCAACAATTTGTGTGCTCGTGTATTCTACGTTAAAGTACTTGAAACGTGTATGAAAGTACGTGATCCATAAATAACGATGCTTTAACAGAGTCTACATCAAATACAGACACAAACCCGATCGATTAGCGGGTTATATTATGAACACCGATTGAGGCTAACAATGGTATCAATCGAGTGTGACGAAGACGAACGAGAAATCTATGTTCTTGATTTCGCCTATGTTACAACTTCCTCTGGATGAATCGGCTTAGTCATCTTCGGACTATTATTGGATCGCGTTAAATACTCATTCACCATTAGTCGCGCAAGATCTAATAGCATTTGCAACTTAACCCTTTGCACTCGGAGCTATTTTAACTGCAAAATTAAACATATCTTCCTAGCTACAATATTTCCAATCCCTATGATTTTTTCAATTTGATGGATATGAAATTGTTATAATACCTCGTACAATACCTGAATAAATGTTTAGCGATTGATTAGATACCGATATATTTAATATTATGGTTTTATATTATATGGTTGATATATTTAATAATATAAACAATATTTTGAATGATGCTACAGCAAAGTTTAGTGAAGCCTCTCAGAGTCATCATTTGAGTGCTAAGGGTTAATAGCCGCACTCGAAACAGAGCAGATCACTTGAAACGGAGGCACGTGCGTGAAATGTTTACATTCTGTAAACCGTCCTGCTTCGTTGCTCGCCACACTCGACCGATAATTATCGCTCGACACAAATTTCTGCAGTCCACGAGAGAGAAAATGAACGAACACCTCGTTTAAAAAGAAAAACCGAGGAATATTAATGTACAATTTTTAGTCGCCTCTGATTCACCTTTACGTACTTGATGATCTGTATATGGAATGTCGAGAATTACCTTTTTCGGAAAGTATATATATATATATATATATATATGTAGATGACGATGAACATAAAACTAAAAAAGTCATCTTTGTATCTTATAATATCCAATTGCACGCGTACTTTACTTTATATACAGGGTAGAGCGCAAAATCGGGCAGAATTTGATTCTAAATGTAAAAATAAATCAAGAAGAAGGAATAAAATTTTTTTCGACAAACGTTATTAAATCATTTTTCTTATTAACTTCCCGATTCATAGGGAAGTTACTGTAATTTTTTATGTGGAATCATCCCCTGCCCATTGTACTGCAATTTCTCACCCTGTATACATATAGTATATGTATATTAGGTCTATATTTATATCTATCTGATATAACTTAATCGTTGCTTGACAAAGAACCTAAAATAAACATTCTATGTACTGAACTTAAAAGATCGAACAATGACAAAACTAGCATGCACTATTCATTGTCAGATACATTCATCAAATCAAAATCTCCGTAACACTGAACAGAACGAAACTTAGTTCATTGTCAAGAATACATCAAGCTCGTTAAATGCAGCCTACGGATCTGATCGAGTGCCACTTTCTCAAGCCAGTCACAAAACAATATCTTCAAACGAAGCTTCGAACGAACCCTACGGTAGGCGTCATCATTTGCAAAGAAAATTTTTATTTCAGGCTGTTACCTCTATGATGCAACGCATCGTCGTCTAGTTTATTAAAAAGGAAAAAAAAACAAAGTTCGTCACTAAGTACAAGTTTAAAACTTACAATTGATAAGAAAGTCTCGAATATTAACATGATTCATATTTCTATACGTATCACAGTGCGTGTGTCCGTATAAGTACATGTTGCTTCACGGAACATGATTATACGTTTGCTTCGCGATTAAAAGCCACCCACGAAGTTCTAATTGTATAATGTATAAATCTCTGAGAAGACGTATCGAAGAGTTAGATGCATTTAGTTAGGGCACAGAACTGCCGATTAAAATATAGTTACGCGTATACCACCGCCAAAGTATTTTTCTGAAAAATTCATGAAAACGACGATTTTCGTTTGTGTACGAAAAAACTATTGTATAAACCAATGTTTTAAAGATCTGTTATAAATTTATAAGAAAATGACTCATTTTTGGCTCAAAATCGTATTTTCTATCGTATAAAGTACTACAATTTTTTTAATAATTGTCCATATTACTTTTCTAGCTTATTAGTCCAATTTTATATTTATTATGTATTTTTTTGGTATCACAAAGGCCATTTTAAAAAATCTGTCTCGCACAAACAACTAATAGATCTCTAAAACTACTTCGATGAAGCTTTCGAACAACGTTAACGATCACCTAACAAAATATAATTTTGTACCGTTTCTAAGTGCATGTAACCTCTCAACATGAGCACGAAAATGAAGCTAAATAGTGAACACAGGATCCGATTAGACAATCAGTCAAATACTTAAAACACAAGAGAGAGAGAGAGAGAGAGAGAGAGAGAGAGAGAGAAAACAATCGTGGCGAACACGTGTTAGCGTGATGTTACGGAGAATTATGGAGAATCACATTTACGCTGAAACGTGGATCGTAGATAGGGAAGGCACCCTAAATTAGCTACTCTAATTGTTCTATCTATTTGGCAAGTATAGGAATTACGTGTTGCGCTCTGACAATTTGAACAGCATCGAACTGCTTCACAGAACAACATCAGTCGTACGCAATTGAAAAACCGCGAAATAATCCGCGCGGGTTCCTATGAAAAATCAAAAGAACCGAGGGCTGCGACCGCTGCAATTTCAAAAATTGCTGGCGTACAAGGACAACGGTCTGCTGTCTCTGTTGTGTTGGCCACTCGAGATTTCTTGTTCGTTTGCGTTTGGTTGGTTCTCAATCGGTAATCGAGGATCCGAGTAGTACGATCTTAAGGGTTGCTCGCGAATATGATCGGTAAAGACTCTAGGCTTACCGGAGCCTTTGGGCTGCTTCGCTGAGACGGGACGAGTCTTTGCTCGTGGGGACCCGACCGGACTATATTTCGTCGAATGCGGATAATACATATTGTTCTTTTGATATCTCGATCTAGCCGCGCTATCCAGGGAGTCGTACTCGTCGTACGGCGACACCGGTCTTTGCAAATGATCTAGCGGATTCGAATAATCGTTCGGGTAGTCGACGTACTTAAGCTCGCGATTTGACACGTTGCTCCTGGTGGTTCGGATCGTGTCGTTACGGAAGCTACTTTTACTTCGCACCGAGCTGTTCAAGAATTTCTCGTTTTGCTTTGGAAAGCTGGTATCGTGACCAATCGATTGATGAGAGCTAACTGTGCCTTCCGGGTAATTTTGAGTGGAATTTTTGTGAGGGTGGGCAGGTGATGGAAGAGCCGAGTAGCTAACGTACATAGGATGTAACGGTGTGTGGCCTGCCAACCCGAAGTCATCACCTCCCTCAAAGTCAACTGAAAATATGACGCAGAATCCATTGCATTAGATCAAATTTGTCGTTTATCGTTTTTCGTTCAGACGATACTTCAGATGATACTTCTCATGTTTTCTAATTTACCAAGACATCTAATCATCTCTTTGGGACCGTTCGAATGTTGTAAAGTACACAAAAAAAAGAATGAAACAATATTCATTAAACGATCCATGCTAGAAGAGTAATTTCATCAAACTAAGTGAACAGACACAATGTTTACAGTATTGCGAAGGTGCAGAAAGTTACTTCTCGCAATGTGAGAAATAATCATTGCTAAACTGTGCATTACTCTGCACAATAGAAATTGTTTGCATCGATTATTATGAACAGAAGCCGAACAGAAATTTCTTTCTTCGTTTACTAATTTTGGTAAACTGCGACTAATAAATTGTAGCTCTTGAATTATTTAATCTATCTATCTACTCTAAAGTGCACCTACTTATTTTTTGCCATAAATGCATAAAATCCGCAGTCTAATTATTATACTCGTGCTGAGAGGAGCAAATACAAAAAAATATAAGTATATGTATATATGCGTGCAAACAATGAATCAGGCAAAGCACTTACCAAAATGGGGGATCAAATCCACCAATGAAATCAACTGTAACCGACAACCCTCTTTTCAAGCAATAATAAATCCCAATATGTTATTTAGAGATAAAAATATTCGTCGTGAAATGTTTCACAGCATAAAAGTTATGCTATATTTCGTAAGCCCCATGATTTGTTTATCCATGAAGCTCTTGTTTACCGTTACCATTACTAATTATACCTGAACTTACCACCAGACAATAAATACCCCGAAAGAAAACTTCGAATGATCTTACGCAACAAACTACATTTCATAGTGATCTTATGGTAGGATTGATCAAAATGAACCTTTTTAAATTTCATACTTACAGCTGTCATCTTCGTCCAGGAGAAAAACTTTACTTAGACAAATACCGCCTACGATTGCAATAAACTGAAAGACGCAAAACATTTGGTTAAGCGAAAATGTCATACAATTTCATAGTTGATTGTCTACAATAATGATACATACTCCTAAGATACATTGTGTTGATGCATGTAAAATTTCAACTACTTCGTAATCTAGTACACAGTCTGTTACATTGGAAGGCCTCGCAGGTCTAAATAGTTCAGGTTCCGTAACATCGTAAACTGCCTTACAGCCTGGTCCATTTACATGCCACCATGAAAAACTGCCTGTTCCAAGGTTTAAAATATCGCTATTCTGAAAAGTATTGTACAATTATTATGGGAACTATATCCTTTATAGTTCTAGTCTTCAAAGTACAGAATACTGTGACTCACTTTGTCCAGTACACCCACATCAAGATAAAAGCATATTATAAATATATTCCATCCCAGCCATACTGTATTCCATACGCAATACTAAAAACGCCAACAATTTTTTTTAATATTAGTGTGCACACACTGAATTGGTAGTGTCGCATAGGGATAAGGTTGTTTATTTACCGATATAACATATTTAGGTCTCTCTTGGAAGGTCCCAAAAAATCCCAAGATCACAAATATAATATTGAAGAAATTAACCAGTATCGGGGCCCACATGAAGCCTAGAAAGTCGAAAACCTGCCGCTCCACAGTAGTAATCTGTAAAAGGAAGGTCAAAGGAGATGTAATTTTAGCCATGTGTAATAAGTAGACTGCAGACTGGATCTGTATGCATTTACGACTTATGAAAATTTAAAAAAAAAATACTGTAGACTGAGGATCTTTATGCAAAATAAAAATATTTACATCGATTGCATGTCAGAGGAGCCAAATAAAAATTGTATTCTTCTTTTAATTATCCTATTAAGCTCAAACTAATAGGTTGATGTACTCAAATATTGTTAAAGTGTCTACTACTTTAAATTGTACGTATCCATTTTTGTCATGAAAGCATAAAGTCCGCAGTCTGTTTATTTTTATTGGATCTACAAATGCGATTGCCATTAAAACCATCATTTTATTTCATTCTACTTTCTTCAAATTTGTCTATAGAAATTAAAAATTGCATAAACATCTGCAGTTTAGTAATGAGAGAGACTAAGTCAATGTAAACAGGTCAACATCGCTAGAAGCAATTTCTTCAATTTCTGCAAACTCTTTGTTAAATGCTTTCATAATCTGTACCAGTTGTCCTATGCTCCAAATACTATTTTAATTAGCCCAAGTCATGGCAAGTTCATGGATCAACAAATTGGAATTCATTACTAGACTATGGATCCTTCTTTAGGCAAAATAAAAATTGTCAGCATCGATTGCAAGAAATATAAACTAATTAAATCGAATGTTATTTCTTCCCTTAATGATTTTAATAGAGAAAACATCATATATTGACACGTTGAATTTTTGAAAGTACTCAACAATTCTGAATTTCATCTACTCAATTTCGCAGTCTTCTACTCATTACTTTTGTCAAAAAAAGCATTTTACGCAACCATTACATAAGAGAGATATTCATGAACAGTTAGTTTTTATCATCTGTTAAAATAAAGTGGACTAGTTGGTGCAAAATGGTCAACTTTCCGATTGAACTGAGGAAAGTAATAGAAAGTAGGAAAAGCGGTGTTTATAAATGGTTCGATAGTTTCTATGGAGATTTCGCCGGGATAGAGATAAACCAACGACTCACGAATCGATAAAACGATACGATAATCGAGTAGCTGTGTAGCGTGTCAACGAGCTGTAATGCATTGTCGATAAAACTGTTCAAAACTGATTCATCGTTTCCACGTAACGATGGGAATGTATTTTAGGTACTAAAGTTTCGGCAACATATACATGTCATGTATACGATCCCGGAAAAAAATGAAAGTGCGAATCGGATCGTGGAAATCGATTCCAGGGAATGAGCCGCAGCAATTCGATGCGTAAACAAAAGTGCACGCTCGCGGAATGCATCGCGATCACGAATGATAACGATGATAGAGATAGAGAAAGAGAGAGAGAGAGAGAGAGAGAGAGAGAGAGAGAGAGAAATATATACAAAGAGGTTGAAAAAAAGAAGTATCGTTTGTGCTGGTTGGGAAACTCACGAGTTGTAAGACACATATTGTCAGCAGGAAGTGCCTTCGATTACAAATTCCCATGTCATTTGGCCAGGTTGATATTTAGCGAGCGAGGCCTATTTGGTCAATCGGACTTTTGAACGTTTCGGTGCGCGTACGCTGCATCACACTGCCACTGGCACGTTCCAATGCGCCGCCATGTTCCTTCAACACTTGTTCCCCGTACCTTTCTCGTGGGTGACTGGTGCAAGGTGCAACTGGTGGTGCAACTACTGGCTACGACTGACATGCACACGCTTCGGTCGTGGCGATGCCTAGCTGCTGCTAACAGTATCTCGTCGGTGTCGAATAGTGTCGGAAGATGACGTAGGAACTTGTCCGGACTGAGAGTCGATGTAGGTTCTTGTCTGGACTGAGAGTCGATGTACAAGTAGGTTCTTGTCCGGACCGAAAGTCGATGTAAATAGGTTCCTGTCTGGACTGAGAGTCGATGCTGGTCATGCGCAGAGTAAAAAGTAGCCAAAAGTGGCATGGCTAAAACCTGTCCGTGAGCACGTGAATGACGTGAATACCATTTCCTCTCTGCTTATACCTAGTCGGTGGTGGTTGGTGGTGGTACTACGACTTATCAACCAAGTTCAACCTAGTGATGCCAGGAGGAGGAACCAGGAGGAACTGGCTTACCCCTCCGACTGGGCCCCCCATTCTTACTTGTACTGCGCATGCGCTACACAAGAACGTACCTCCTACTCTGCCCGTGTGAGTTTTACGGTGAGTTGCGGTGAGTACAGGTACATTCTTGTGTAGCGCGTGCGCAGTTCAAGAGAGTAAGAGTGGGGAGCCCAGCCGGAGGGGCAAGCAAGTTCCTTCTGGTTCCATCTTCTGGCATCACTGTGTCAACCTTGTCAACAGACTATACAGGGTGTCCCAAAATTCGTGTACTTCCCGGAAATGGGAGGTTCCTTGGGTCATTTGAAGCGACATTTTCCTTTACAAAAATGACGTCGGCGGCTTTGTTTAGGAGTTATTAACGAAAAACACGGACCAATCAGAGCGCGGCTATAGCGAACGGAGTCCGACTCAGCAACAGGTCCCGATTAGCGTGGCGGCACCATTGGCCGAACCAGAATCAATCCGCTGTAGCCGCGCTCTGATTGGTCCGTGTTTTTTGTTAATAACTCCTAAACAAAGCCGCTGGCGTCATTTTTATAAAGGAAAATGTCGCTTCAAATGACCCAAGGAACCTCCCATTTCCGGGAAGTACACGAATTTTGGGACACCCTGTATATTATAGCACTTTGCCCACATCAGTCATCTGGTAGTTAAAGTAATCTTGGAATACGGCATATTATCCGAAGTCGGGTCTATAATGATATATATGGTCCAGCGTTGACATTCTAATGCTCTAATATCCTCTCTGACCATCTCTGACAAATATATCTGAATATATTTAGCTATATTGAACCATATACGTATATGGACACGAATGTACACATACCATTGCATACCATTGAATGTGTGATAATAGATAGAACTCTCATTACAATTATGGAATCTTGTGTCGCGGAGTGAAGTGTATAAGTATTTTGGTGTTGCATATATATTTTTGTACATAAAGAAATTTATCTATAAATATAGCCAAGAAAAATCTTTGATTACTACCGGTGGCCTAGACTGCGCCGGCTATACATGTGTTTATCTTGTTCTTTTATTGCATTATTGCATACTGGTTCCGAAGCTTTTGTTTTCTTTCCGTAGTGTCCGATGAGTAACGTGAGAAAGAACGTTGACATGCCGTTTCAATTTCACGACGTCCAGGTACAATCTCGAAATGAAAGATTAGATATTTTACTAAGAAAACGATACGTGTAATGTGAATATTTGTTAAGAAGAATTCGATAGTTCTTCGGTTTCCTTCCAAGATTACATTGTGTTGTGACATTTAACTTTGTTGTTTTTCTATTTATTTCTTGACAACGAATTGCTAATCGTAATTGTATTTCTGACTTCCGAATGTTAGAACAGCGTCAATCTTTCTAGTATGATAAACGATTCATATTGGATATTGCTTAATGTGTTTAGCAAAATGTGGTGGAGCCAATGCAAGTCGATGCTCCTACAGAAGATAATGATAACGCAGAACAGGAACCATATATTGTGGAAAATCCGACATTGGTGTGTATATATAATTTATATGTTAGATCTATACAGATCGAAAAGATATGAAATAATATAACGAGTGTGAAATAATTTGTATATTATTCTGCCCATAGGATTTGGAAGTATACGCTAATAGTTACACCGGTCTGGCCAAACTATACAGGCTTATGTACATAGCTGAACATTGTCCCATGTTAAGGGTAGAAGCATTAAAGATGGCTATTTCTTATGTGATGACAACATACAACGTTTCTTTATATGTATTGTTGCACAAAAAACTAGTACAAGTTGTAGGCTCGTCCGGGTTACCAGACGTTGCCGCTCAATCCACGTCTCAAGATATGTTGACCTTAGACCAAGCATGGGTTGAATCTCGTTCGAAAAAGGCTGCTCTAAAATTAGAAAAATTTGATACAGATTTAAAAAACTACAGAAGTAACTCGATTAAAGAAAGTATCAGAAGGGGCCACGACGATTTGGGAGATCATTATCTTGACTGCGGAGATCTTGTTCATGCCTTAAAATGTTACTCGAGAGCAAGGGATTATTGTACCAGCGGCAAGCATGTTGTAAACATGTGTTTGAATGTTATCAAGGTTTCTGTTTACTTGCAAAATTGGACACATGTACTGAGTTATGTTACAAAGGCTGAAAGCACATCGGACGTGTCCGACGTTCATGGTAAAGATAACAATCAGTCTATAATTACAAAGTTAAAAGTTGCAGCTGGTTTGGCGGAACTAGCGACGAGACGATTCAAATTGGCTGCTAGGCATTTCTTACAAGCGTCGCTAGACCACTGTGATTGTCCAGAGTTATTGTCCCCTGGAAATGTTGCCTTGTACGGAGGTCTTTGCGCTTTAGCTACATTCGATAGGCATGAATTACAGAAGCAAGTGATTTTCAGTGGTTCTTTCAAACTCTTCCTAGAATTGGAACCGCAATTAAGAGATATTATTTTTACATTTTACGAATCAAAGTACGCGTCGTGTTTGAAGTTATTAGATGAAATTAAGGATAATATACTGCTGGATATGTATATAGCGCCACATGTAAATGTATTGTACACGCAAATACGAAATAGAGCATTAATACAATACTTTAGTCCATATTTAAGTGCAGATATGAGACGCATGGCCACTGCTTTTAACAGAACAGTTTCAGAACTGGAAGACGAGCTCATGCAACTAATTCTTGATGGTCAAATTCAGGCTCGTATAGATTCTCATAATAAGGTAATTACTATTAGTATTGATAGTCATCAAAGGTAGACTGTGGCTGGCTTTTTTATGCATTTATGGCTTCTGAATATTTTCAAAAAAGGGCACAACATAAAATTCGACAGAAATTCGTACAATTTTTATTTATCTGCTGATCTGCAAAAGCTACTACCATTGGATAAGATAAGATTCTATTTGATTCCACTTTCTTAAAGTTTCCTTTTCTTAAAAAAAAATTAAAAATTGCATAAACATCCGCAGTCTAGTCATCAGCCTGATATATTTAATTAAACTGATGTTTTCCTATCGTGTATTTTTAGATTTTATACGCGAAAGATGTAGATCAGCGCAGCACCACATTCGAAAAGTCAATAAGCGCTGGCAAGAGATATTTGAGATGTACACGCATGTTAATTTTAAGGGCAGCTATGTTGAAACAACAAATACATGTTAAAGTATTGACATAATTTTCTTGTAAACGATACACGATACACGATACACGATACAACGCCGCGTTCGTACCCCGATTTATTAAAAATTTCTGAAATATTTTTACAGAGCCTTCAACGCGATAGTACTCAAGGAGGGGAGATGTTACTTGGAAGCAATAGTTCAGTGGCAAGAAATTAATTTGTGATTTATGCTAATCTTTTGATTAAAAAATATGATTATTCAAATAAACTGCCATGCTCAGTAAGATAACAAAAAAAGTACTTCAATATCATATCGAACATATTAATTAATATATGTAAATTGCTGATACCAAATTTGACTTTCAATAAATTGCATAATATCTATGTACCATAATCTCTTAAAGACGAAGAAACTAGTACTTTTAAAACTGCTAGAATAAATTTGAACATACCTTTGATAACATACAGTGTATGATAGCAATTCTGCGTCAATAAACGTATAATTTGATTTTCTTGCATGTGTGTGTGTGTGCTTATTTTGTACTAACTTAAAGTTTCTCGTCGCACTTAAAGTTTAGTTCAACATTTCCATAATATAATTTACGGAAAAATACCTTTAAAAAAAGATATACAAGTACCAAAGTTATAATTTCATATTTTCTATGTAATTTAATTACGATGTTACATTCCTGTATTATAAAACAATGTGTACGCACTTTTGCACATTTAAAAACCGTGTACTTTAACATACTACTCAATTGTACAATTAGTTATAACAATAACAACATGTTCTCTTTGTAAAAATACGACTTCTAAAAAATAGACACGTATGTTAAAGTAAATTATACATTTCTTTATATATACTCTATACTTTATATTATAGTGTTCCTACTTTTTTGTACAATATTTATGCTGTGTAAGTAACTATAGCAATTTGGAACGTAAATATACACAGTTTACAGTGGAATACATATATTTGAATAATCCAGCGTGTATAATGTCTATCTGTATCTACTTTTTTGCATCTTTTCAAGCAAAAATAAGCGTATGAAACGTATTTTTATAGTTTAATAAGATTTTCTATATACTCGGTTGACCCATAACTTCTTACAGAAGTTGAGACGAAAAGTTTGTTATTTTTTCACAAATTTGTTTATATAACATAATGGTTAGAGTATTGAATAAATTTTATTTCTGTTCAAGATAATGTATTTCTATAAAATCTGCACGAGTTTATGGATCAACCTATAACACACACCAGTCAAATTGCAGAAAGAAGCTTTAACAGTACAATAGGAAAACTTACAAAAATATGACATCTTTACAAGAAGTTTGTATACAAAACTAGAAAAGATTTAACTATATATTAATAATATTCTTAAATGTGTGTACTTGGAATTCACTAACACACTCTTTGCAAAGAATGATGAGGGCTCCATTACAAATTGTCTTCCTGAGCCTGAAAAAGTCCAAATGTAAACGAATATATTAGTTACTTGGTATCTCATAACGAAGTTTCTGACATTATAGTACTGTGTTTGAATCTATGTACAATGATGTATTTCTAACCAGTTCTGTCTTAACATATTACACACGTTAGTTTAAATACAATGTTGGTTAGGAAAATTAAAATAATTGTGACTCGTATTGAAAGTCTCATTACCTTTATTTAGCCGCGATAATATACATATACTTGAATTTCTCCTACTTTTTAAACAATACACTCATAATAAGACTTGAATTGATTGATTTCAATTATAGATGAGTTGATAGCTATCACTATAGCATACACAGTCTCTGATAATACGTTAAAATTATCGGCTATTATTATCTGATAATTTCAAAGCCATAAACAATTTAAGTTATATACTTTCAATGAATAGTGTGCAGTGTTGGGCAATATTTAAATAAAAATTTAAATAACAAGTTATATTTGTTATTTGAATATTCAAATAAAAAAAAGAAAGAAAAATAATTATTTATTATTTGAGCTAGTCTAAATAAAATATTTAAAATACTAAAGTTAATTGTTATTTACAAATACAATTTAAGTTATTATTATCTGCATCGATAAATTATCTGCTCGATTACATATTTAGGATTGATAATGCTAATAAAATATTATCTATTATACGTAGTCATTAAACAAATTTTTTTTCCAACTGTACTCAACAACGATAGTAATATATTAGTATATCGACGACTGTTGTGCATTATTTGAGAAGCTTCAGAGCTTGTTCAGTTGAGGCGATTTACGTGCGTAAGTGAAATACTAGTGATTCGTGTATTTAAAGTACAAGAAATAAGAGAAATCCAAAAATTATTTATTCGATTTCCACCTTGATACAACTAAGAAATAATCTTCCATTCGAAAATAAGAAATAATGAATAGATTTGGCATTATTTAAATGATTTTTACATAAATAAAAGGTTTAATTGATATTTGCAATTACAACTTAATATCACAGGTTTATTTATTATTTATTCTTTTAATAAAAATTTGCCCAACTCTGATAGTATGCCAATGCTAAGTAATTTGATAACCCATAGCTTCTGGATACAACATATATATTGTATATGTCGAAAATTTGACTTGAATTGTTTATATCTTAAAAATTTTAGAATAATCACACATAATATTAACATATATTAACTGGGGATTTCTGTACTGTCACCATACAAAAGGACATTGTAATTGGAATCGTTTTTTGTTGTCGATATCTATAGAAAAACAATGTAGAGTATATAATTTTAAGTATCACAATTAAAATAATAATTCCAAAGAAATTATCGAAAAATACATTTTATGTACAAAAGAATAAAAAGAAGAATAGCATATTCTATGCAGTTCTAATTGCATTAAAGTTGCATTAAAATTTATATTGAATAAACTATACGACTTCGAGAATTGAACATGAAAATGATCTGAAATATGATACAATGCGTGAAGAAACTGATTTCTGGGAATATCTTTGGAAAAAGCTGTGCGGCATGACAACGGCAATAATTTGTGTGGAAGTGACATTGCAGTTTATATAGTAACGATTTCACATACTGTTGTGCGTGAACGTTAGAGCGTAAGTCAAATTCGCCTGTGCTTATATACCTTTAAAGCAGCTGAAATTCCAAAAGTGACCAATGCTCCCAAGCCAAAGGCTAAAAGATATGGAATGTATTTAACTCCTGGTATGGAAGGCCGTTTTGCCACTAGAGATCCTAAGAAGGACAGTTTCTTGTCGGTGTACGGCGGATAACGACACCTGTAATAATAGTTATTTCTTATTATTGCAGACAAATCATCGATCAATTGTAATAAACCAATGTTTTCGTTTCCAGGATTCTAAGGCTACGGAATGTGTCTTCTTATTTCTTGATAATGCATGCGATGCAGTTTTTCAGTATGTAGTCGAAAGCGCTAAGTAAAAGTGCCATCAAAAGTCGTCCTGTTTTTACGTTGACGACGCGTAATTTGCATTCGAAATCGTACAGCCGCGCATGTAGCTATTTTCATCAAGTTGTACCAGTTGCATACTAGCGAATTACGAAAAATTACACCTCATAAACGAAAAAATAGAACTTTTAAGGGCGATCGCGACCTAGATTAATATTTTATCTAGCGTTTTTGACTCCTGTCAAACCCTATCGCATGCATTATCGAGAAATGAGAAATAAGAAGGCGCATATCCTAGCCCCTTGCAATCCTGGAGAACGAGTTTACCTCCTTAAAAGAATTAACTTACGATGCCAAGGTTTCTGCCAATTTATTGAAATCCTTAATCAGACAACCCTTTTTGTGAACAAACGTGTCATATGTATACTTCCCGTGGTAACATCCCATGCCGGAATTTCCAACTCCACCGAATGGCAAAGTATCAACTAAAGCAATGGATTTTCATGTTATGATACTGCATGAATTGAATTTAATCATTATCAAATATGTGCGACTAATGACGTACAAGCTATCCTCTAAAGAAAATACATATCCAATACATAAGCGATATTTACAAAAGTGATTTATTATGTACGTAATGGCATACACACTCAATCAAATACTGGCCAAAGATTATGCTGCAATATGTATAACGCACCATATGTACTTACATACAACTAAGCGCTTTAAAGTTTTTGTTGGAAAGAATATAGGTGTAAGAAGAAAGTAGAAAGAAGAAATACCTGCGGCATGCATCATTGTATCATTAACACAGGTACTACCACTACTTGTATTATCAAGCAGGAGTGATATGGTTTGTTCATCGCTGCTAAATATGTACAATGATAATGGCTTCTCCCTGTATGAAATATGTAATAACACACGAATCATTCAAGTGAGATAGTCATTCATTTGAGAGGGTGTTTATATGTCAATCACGGTAGGGGACTATGTACACCAGTTTCATTAATTATAGCAAGAAAAAAGACAACTCTTCTAGTAGCTCTAATCAGGGAATATTTTACCAGTACGAACATACTCATGCATATAATTAGAAGTTTGTGAACATTTTAGATTAAGTAGAAATCAATTTTAATTGTTGTGTGGAATACTATTTACAAGATCAGTGAAAGTTGTACGCAAGGCGAGTATTGTAACAGCACGACGACTTCAAATATACTCGTATGAGTTGACCCCCTTTGCACTCGAAGCTATTTTAACTCGAAAATTAAACATTTCTTCCGACTTGGAATAATTCCATTCTATGTGATTTTTTTCTTTTGATGGATATGAAATTGATATAATACCTCATACGATACATAAATGTTCAGTAATTGTTTAGATACCATTAACATATTTAACCCTTTGCACTACGAATTATTTTTCAATTTTGTTGCCATCAATTACTACTAACCCTATTATTTTAAATGTATTTTTTAAAATTTACTTCGAAGGACACTGTTCATTGACCGCTACTTATTTTAAATAATTTCGTTTACTAATTAAATTAAATATAGCTTTCAAACTTTGTTGAGTTTAGTAGTGCGCGAGTTGAGCTAATTACAGAAACACTAGAAGTAACAAAAACTGTTTAGTACACAACAACTACTTTACAAGCTATGTATTTGCAGTCGTCATTGTGTTACGTAACTGACCCGATATACAGAAACATTCTGTTTTTCATCTACCCATCACCAAAATCTTATTTCATTATAATGGCAGTACCTAAACCTATAACTACTATGTCTGTAATTGGATGACGCAAACAGAAACCAACACCTTAATATTTCATTAACAACCTAATGCCTAGTAATAAGCAAGCTACGCTATAGAATTAATAGGCTACAATAAAAGAAAACTATAATGTGATCTGTCGATTGATTCTGTTTCTATTTAGAAAACAGCAATCCAAATATCATATCGATGTCACTTATTTTTTCTTTCAAATAAATACAATTTGCCTGGTATTTATGTAGTAGGCACCATTTATCATTTGCTTCCTAGTATCCTGACTCACCGGAAAATTGCATTATCGTTTCATTAATTGCCACGCTTCCACTGTGGGTTTGATTAACTATTAATTCTTGAACTCCCCTGTCCTTGGTAAATATATATAGTACGAGTGGAGTTTCACTAAATATAAATAAATTAGTCGCTATGCGTCATTCAGGTGTACGTAATATGTAATAATACTTTGTTCTTACTATCTAAATAGCGAACGCATAAAATATTTTATGCTACAACTGGATACTCTGCGGTATTACATTACTTTTACCAGTCAACCAATAAATAAGTGGCAATTTTTTACTTACACTGAAAATATCTTCGTTGTTTTCAGTAACACAAAAAAATGTTTCAGGCAGAAAATGTTTATTCAGCGATGACCTTGATAACGACCTTGGCACGATTACCTTGAAATATGACCTAGAGAAAAAAGATCTATCCGTCACAATAACTGCCGCACTGAATCAAACATTTTCTACCTGAAATATTTTCTTATATTATTAATTATTATATATTATACTATTAAAAACAACGGAGATATTTTCAGTGTAAGTCTTACGACGTGTCTCAACCTGTATACAAACGAATCGTCGCTACGATTCAGATAAGGAAATAAAATCTAAATAAGTATAATAACGATGTAAAATAATGTAAAAATAATTCAATGCGGATACTTACCGGCTATTTATAAATTTAATGGCTTCGTACGCATTGTTTACATTTATGAAAGGCAATATAGGCCCAAATATCTCGTCCTGCATGATAGGATCCGTAGGTTTAACATCGACAAGTATAGTTGGTGCAATATATTTTTCTGCAGGATCGCATTGTCCCCCTATCGCTATCTTACCTCCATTCAAGTACTTTACAAGCCGGCTGAAAGAATATTTTCACATATATATATATATATATTAAAGTGGAATATTTATACAAATATACTAATTTGAGAAATGATATTTACTGATAATGATTTTCGTTGATTATACGTGCTAAATCTGGACTTTCCTTTGGATTATCTCCATACCATTCCTTTAAAACTTTGGATGCTTCGTTTAAAAATTTATTCTGCACTTCAGGTGTACAGAGTACATAGTCTGGTGCGATGCAGGTTTGACCTACATTAATGCATTTACCCCACAATATTCTTTTTACAGCTATATTTATATCCACTGTGTTGTCTACGTACACAGGACTGTAAGAATACATTTACATTATATTTCTTTATATTAGAAATCGCGGTTTCGTACGGGTACTACTAAAATACTCGTGTACACGTGGCACATGGCACGTTATTACATGTTCCCTTATAAAAATGACAAGAATGACTTTATTTAGAATTGTGAGGCGGTCCCTATTGTAATACGTGCTCTACTAATGATATCTATACAACCGTTCCTTCGTTTCATCATTCAATCATTCTTATTATTTTAATAATTGTAAAATAAAAGGTTTGGAACCAGTCATTTTGACACTGGTGATGGTAAGATTAGTGTTAAGGATCCGTGTACAGGTTTTGCAGACCAAATTCAACCTTTTTATATTGTTATGTTCAAAAGTTAAACTTTATACCTTTTACCACCAAGTTCTAATGTCACAGGTGTTAAGAACTTGTTCGCTGCATCTCGTACAATTCTTCCGACTGTAGTAGAGCCTGTATAAAATATATAATCAAATCTTTGTTTGAGCAGTTCTGTTGTTTCATTAATACCCCCCAATACAACTTGGACACACTCCTGCAGAAAAAAAAGTAAGTAATAAAGCAGCATCTCGAGATTTACACTACTGTGCAAAAGAAAGAAGCATCCAATATAATTATACAATATAATGACAAACAACATCTTTATGTATATAACACATATTCTCAGAACTATTCGATTAAACAGCAAAATCCTTTTTCAATACTTACCGTGTGTTCTTATTTGATTTTTTACGCTTTTCTATTAAATATGGCCAGGTGCTTCTTTCTTTTGCACAATAGTGTATGTGTATGTGGAAAATATCTGCTGTTTTCGTTTGCAATACGTACAGAATCTAGATATCGTGGAATAATTTTTGCAAATAATTCCGACGTAGCTGAAGATAATTCTGATGGTTTAAGAATTACACAATTGCCAGCAGCAATCGCGCCCATCAAAGGAATAATGCATAGCTGAAACGGATAATTCCATGGTCCCATAATCAGAACCACACCAAATGGATCTTTCCGAATTTCGATTCCGTCCATTATATTGATCATTGCCTTTGGAGGCTGCAACATAAGTATATATTTTAACATATTATCTATGAATTTTCATTTACAACTACAGGGTGAGGCACTAACTATTGCCACCTAGAATAACTCCAAATGTATGATAGTAGTAGAAAAATTTTTGAAATAAAAGTTGCATCGTACATACTACAATAATTAATGCCACACCCTTTATATTGGTATAACGGTATTGTACCTTCTCTTTAGCTGCCCATTCTTTAATATTCATAAGTAATGTTTTAACTTCTCCTTGGGAGATGAGCAATTCCAAAGCGATGGTCTCAAATTTACACTGAACACCAAAGAAGAAATTACATATGCATACAACATAAAAAACAATGCTAAGAGCATAAATATAATTTTGTACATACTCTACGTAAGTCAGATGCAAGTGCCGATACTATATCAGATTCACATTCTTCTAGCATAAGTTCTATCTGTTTCAATTGCTTTATTCTCCATTCTAATGGCTTTGTTTTGCCACTAAGGAATGAGTTTCTTGATCTCTCGACAAGCTGGAAAAAAAGAGATCATTAGACCGTGAACATTAGACGTTCTCCATCGACGGTCCGATGTACAATAAAAAATGTTAGTGTACTCACAGCTGCATAATCTTTTGCCATTTTAGCATTAGGTTGTGCTATAGAAGAAAAGTATTCATGAATACATTAATCATTTTATACAATATCCATTGTTATGTTCACGCGTGTAAAAATAAGGTAACGAGCGGGTAAAATTATGAATAACTGTGATAAAAAATTTGTTCCTTTATAAAGTGATTGAAAAAGAGCTTGTCATGTTTAAACAATGATAATGCTCATACATATTAAGAAGGTTGTGGTTGCAAAGTTTATTGTGAGCAAATGAAATGATAAAAATGGAATGTATAAGTAATTCTAGAAATTGCAACTTTAAATTTACCAATATGATTTTAATTGGCGTTAAAATTGATTCCAGCACAATTTGTAATTCAGTTCGGTATGAGATTTTTGTAAGATAAGATTTTAGCGTATTTATGAAAATAGACATGTTTACTGTTTATTAATAATACATCGCCCAACGCTGTAAACCAGTGAAATATGAAACTCTCTATTATGAACACACACCTATTGCTGAAGATTATACAAGGTTCACACTCAATTACGATAATACATACGAATATGTATATAAATATATTTATATGTCCTAAAGGTATCCTAAACATTTACTTCTAAACAAATAAATATGTGTATTAATTAATTTGCTTCCTTGATAAAATTAAATTCTACATACATATGTACTCTTATCTTGTATTTGGTATGACAAGAAGGTATTCATACGTTATATATTAAATGTTTCTTTAGTATATTTCATACAAATAATTTTTTATTTCGTTGATATGTTACAGATTCAAGATAAGAAACATCGGTGATTGTTTCTGAATCGGTTAAGATTTCGAAAAACATGTTTATATACGTATAAGCGTTGTTTACTTGTGTGCGTAGATATAAATCTGATTGCTGATAAATCTGATAGCGTTTTTCTTTCTGCACGTATGTGTACATTCAAAGTTCACATACCAAGAGATTAGCACGAATTACGGTATCTGTTTTCGACAGATAATGTACACAGAACAGGATTCATTTGTTACCCGTTTATACGAAGCCTTAGCTTGTTATCCGAATTCAACTATATGCGTCTTTCAGAAAGTTTTGTCAAATTTCCTAATCGTTGTAATTATGTATTACCACACACTCGAATGAAATCACCATCGAATAGGTTTCACCTGGTATTGTATAAATACGCATATACATCTATAACCGTTTGTGGTCAATGAATCGTCCAGACAAAAGGTTAAATATATATCTTAATCTATTTAGAATGCTACTTTGAAAATTTTTAACCAAGATTACATGACAACGTGCGTTAACAAGATAATCTTTCGAAGCTACAGACTTCAATCAGATTTGAATTGAATTTCTTCCAGTTGAAGTATGCGTAATGCTACCATTAAATTGTGGATATTTTAATGGCTCTAGTTCTTGAATATAAAAAACAGGATCACGATGCTTGTGTAATTAAATAACAATTGTTTTCATAGTGAACAATAGTGTTTAAATTGTTAATACCTTTTGCGATTCTCCTTCATTGAATTGAAAGCAATGACTATTTTCACGTTATAATTGAGGCGTGTCTTTTTTTTTAATGAATCGTGATTGAACAAATGAGAAATGATTGAAATGAATTGTTAATGATTTCTATCGATGACAGTTTGTATTTCTTTATGTTTTAAGATGGTATAAGTACATACGGATACTTCGTACTCCAAAGGCTGTTGAAAAAAGACTGATAACGCATACTTGTCATACAGAAATTTTATAAACTCTTATTATTCTATATATCGTTCGGCCGATAAGGCAGACACGACCAATCCATGATGTTTCATTCGGATGTCAGCACTGTCGCATCAGGTTGGTAACCGACTTTATCAACGACAATGTTCTCTCTCATTCCAGATGAATTAAAAAAATTTGAATCATTTATTTTAAAAATTTATTAATAATTTATTTAACGACTGCCAGAGGTGGGCATTATTTGGCTAATATAAAATTTTTCGTTATTTTCTTGACGCTAAATTTTGGTATATACTAATACATATCAGAAAATCTCTTTGATGTACTCTTCTAGGACCATCCGTTATTGAAAAACCTTTCCCCCCAAAAAAAAGATATTGTTCCTTGCCAGCACCTACAGCCGCCATTTTGGATATAAAATGATTAAAAAAGATAAATTCACAAACTTTCCCGAAAATATATACAAATAAAGCTATTTTATTATTGATTCTATACTTTCTATGGTTTTTATATTAAAAATTCCCGAAAATCATTTTTTTCCGATCTCTAGAGTGGCGTTACTCGTTATAAATGCTTCACCCTGTATATTAGAGATCCTATAGCTACTATAGCTACTATGTATTTGTTTAACTTCTGGCGAACGTAGCAGGTAGTCGCCACAAGTTGTTGACATGTAGACAGCAGAAACACAATGTTACAACACCGAAGCGGAATGATTCGTACCATTAACGACGTTATCATGCAACGTTGGCGATGACTGCACGTGAATTATCACTGGTTTTCCTTTATTCGTCATCGATCGATGATATTGATATTACTCGAAAACGTGTAATCGAGGAGAAATTTCGATATTACCCTAATTACACTTCGAAACCGCTAGAAATTGTATGCACAAATGAAAATATCGTCTACTATACGGTTATTATTAATCCAACACCGCGAAAATGGGTATATGCTAGTCCTTTCAAAGATGGAAGACGCATGTGCCATGGTTTGATTTGGTTGTCCTCAACATTTCTAAGCCAAGAGAGCTACCCTAACAGCAATAAGTATTCGGAAACTAAAAATTGCTGATATTCAAACTAGTACAATTTCGTGGAAAAAGTCGTACAAAAATTTACCGCGGCATATTTTAAGGAGGAAGGGAGTTTCTGTGGTCGAAAATTTTGAGAATTCAAACGTGTCTACGAGGATGCGAACATTTTTGTCATTACTAGGGATGGTGTGAACTGCTACTTTTAGATCACTTGCGATTTGGTCACGTTCGTTCCCTATCAGGGTGACTACTTTTCACAGTGCGTCGTGATTTTCGTGATCGTTTGTGATTGATGGAGAATAAAGAATAAAGATAGACTAAAATCCTGAAATAACTAGAGTGGGACTACATAAATGCAAACATCTCGAGAAGCAAAATATTTGTACGATCGTAATTGCAACAAACTAAAAGAATAAGGTTTTTTGTAAAAATTAAATTATTCGGTACTATACCGAATATGTACAAGAGAACGAAATTAAAACGTAATCAATATTATGATTGAGGATCTTTATGCATTTCTAGCAAAATTGAGTAGATGAAACCCAAAATTGTTGGAAAATTGAAAATACTGAAGATGTCAATATACGCGCGCGCGCGCGCACGCGGTTTTTAATAATAATAATAATAATAAGAAGAAGAAGAAGAAGAAGAAGAGGAAATAACACTCAATTTAGTTTCTAGTTCTTGCAATCGATGCAGGCGATTTTTATTTTGCATAAAGATCCACAGTCGAGTAACTAATGATACCGGTTGCAATGGAACACTGATTAAAACTACTGTCACATCAGTTAATTTGTCCCAGTTTTGAAATATTATGGTAAGAGGTAACACACTATTAATTCAAATGTCGATTCGATTCAAACTTAACTCGGATGAGCACTTTCTCCGTGGGCTTTGAACGGCGCGAAAGACTACAAAACTCTGAGCATAGAGCTTCGGCTCTCATGTTCTTTCGGTGAGCTTTACACGATTACGATATCGAACGCGGTGCGTATTTTCTAGTACGTAATCAATCCTAAGGCTATGTGGTTTATTAGTATGCGCGTACCATTAACGTGAACCCTAGAATTAGGAAGTTCCTCGAGTACCTCCATTGTTCAAGGTTCGTGAAAAATATGTCATACGCTTATCGGACAAAATTTTCAAACTACTATTTATGGTCATGTAGAGTTTTTCAATAATTGTGCCTTGTGCTGCACCAACAGAAAGCATAGAAATTTTTTACATTGAAATCTTAATTGCTAATTGATTATTAAAAAGAGTTTAGCCCATATGGCATCGACTTTTAAAAATGATGCAATAATCACCGGTCGATAATGTGTTAAAATATCTCCGAGTGCCAAGGGTTAGCAACGCTTCAACGTGGTAACAAAAAAGGACCAAAGGTAGGATGATTTGATTTAGATTTTCCGTCGGACTGGTCTGCAGGATGGAAGACGAAGCTGTCATGTTGCGTCGCGTGTCGGTTCAAAATAACAAATTGTAAGTAAAAAGTACATTGCGTCGAGCTCCAACAAAACTGGCTGTCATCGTTACACTGGTTATTCCGTGAGAAAATAAACGCGTGATCTATGATCTTCGAAAAATGAACGGTGATCGATCGACAACAGGCTGTGAAATGTTCAAATTCGCTTACCAGATGCGACGTTCTCCGACGATTCCGGTTGAATGTCTATCCGACACTCAGCGCGGTTCGCGGTCCCCTTTTCTTCAACGTCAGGCATGTCTAGTATCACTTCCTCCTGAAAAAACAACAACGCGGCTATTACATCGGAATGATTCGCTAGTTACACGTGCTCAGCAAAAAATGACTATGATCTATAATCGACAATGATGATCGGTTATGATACTAGCATCGAATTGCTCAAGATTCATGAGAATTTGAAACGACGAGAAAAACTGCTATCACGCCCATCGCTAATCACCAACCAGAGGCTATAGTTAGACGCTGCACAGTGGTCCAGGGACGCGATTTTACTGGCCAAAACAAAAAAAGAAACAAGCCCGCGTGTTTACACTTCCGTGGCACCTCGGAAGCGGCATGTTAGCGGTAACGCGGTTGAAAGGGAGTTCCGGTAAGAACGATCAAACGAATGTTTGGTTTTTCATATATTTATGACAGGAATTTATGGTGCGAGTGGCCGTGAATTTAGTGAACAGCACCAATGCCATACGATGCAATAAACTGAGGACCGCATAATAGGGTCCCTCAGGTAATGACTGTATATTAAAAGCGAGATCTTTAGAAAAGGCAAGCGACCCGACGCGTGATGTATTACTAAACAATAACAAGAACACATGGTTTTGATGGATGTGGCCACCACGGAGTGGGGAAATCAATGCCTTTGGTAAGAGGACTGTGAGGAACCACACGGCGTTTACCCCAGAGAACATTCAAAGCGCGGACAGGCCCTGATATTTCTAACAGTCATTACGTCGCGTGTTTACAGGTCTATGACCTGATACGAACAGTTTCGAAGTGGTTAATATATGTATATATAAAACATTTATTCGCGAATCTGTTACGAGTTCGCTCACTAGTATTTCAATACTTCTTCTCGATCGAATTCTTTTTATATTTATAATATACCATACACACATTATTCAGTTTTGACGGTTGGTAGATTTACTGTTATATCGTTAAATGTGTCCGGTATATCAGTGTGATTTACTGTATATTAAGTTTGATGCAAACATGTTAATATTTCAAAAGATATCACCGGTATATTCACGCGGATAGACTGCATAAGTCCGCGAAACAAGTTGGACATTTATTAAATAACATGATTTGTGACAACCACCTATTTTCCGTTCATACATTCCTATTTGGATGGAGTTTAATAAGCAGAAAGGGTCATTAGGTGAGTACTTATCATATATACGTACGGTCGATGTGTTGGTACATGAATGAACAGGCTCGGTTACATGTTGTCTCAGACAGGTTTTTTTAAATACGAATACAACCCGTGGTAAAAAGTTTCCGATCGGACACATTGATACGGATTTTACAGAAAACATTCCGTTCTTTGGATACATAAAATGTGTATTCGGAAAAAGTCTACAGCAATAATAACATGACAATATTTTTTAGTTAGCGCGATATTATTATTAGTGATTCGTATATTCAAAATACAACAAAAATAAGAGAAAACCGAAAATTATTTATTCGATTTCCACCTTAATCCAAGTAAGAAATAATCTTCTATTTTCAAATGAGAAATAGTAAATAGATAGATCAGTTTTGGCATTTTCTAAATGACTTCTGTTTCGATAAAAAGTTTTGCTGATATTTACTGATATTCACAATCACACGTTTATGTATTATTTATTATTTATTATTTGAATAAAAATTATTTAGATTACGAATCGGTCATACAGAAGATTTTGTCCAGCTAGCACCTGAAGTCGTAGCACTGTGCGCTGCTAAGATTCGCGTGGTCCGCGCGCGTATCAGACGAAAAATTTATGCGAAGTTTTCAAACAGAAAGAATTTATTATTTATAAATTTACTAGCTGCTCGTGACGTGCCTACGGCACATCTTCCATTATATTGTACTTCAATTACACATTTGATTAAAATACTTAGTAATTGAATTACAATGCAATTAAATTGGCACAACATTGTCGCGTATGGCGTATTCGACGATCTGCTTGTTCGAGCTGGCAAAGATCGTGCTGCTCTTAGGCTGAAAGATAACGAGTTTTTGTTTTCACGTCGCGTAGTTAGCAAACGTTTTTGTCGTGACACACGATGCACGGCAAGAAGTAAATATGGAAATCCATTTGGTAACTGCGATACACGTCGATTACATACTTACGTAACCGCGATGCGTTCGGCCACGTTATCGCAGAACGACGAACCGTTTAGTCTGTATAATTATTATGAAATAGCTGCGGCGGGTGCGAAACGCGAATAATCGCCAACTATCAGACAGGAGGATCGATTCGCGCGCGCGGTGCTCGTGGAGCAGTGCTACAGATTGAAAGGACGATGCTACCTCTCGCACAGCTGTGGCTATACTGCTGCTCGAATTGGTCCTTTTACGCAGCGTTCCTTCGAGATAGATTCTAAATAAACAACTGTAACATGTTCGTACCTTCGCACAGTGGGCTATTTCGCTCGAAACCTCGATAAAAGTCTATTTTTCGACAAAAATAACAATCATTTGGATTGTTTAAATGTGAACGTGTATTTTTCATTTCACAATGTTGTAGCTGACCACGTTAACCCCCTTTGCAGCCCAAATTATTTTTCAATTTTCTCCTCAACAATTCCCTACTATTTTAATTGTTTTATTTGAAACTTACTTCAAAGATAGGTTTCAAGGTTACTGAACGTTTGTTTACGTTAAAATAGTAGGGTGCGCCCAACTTCTGATACGCATTGTAGAAGCGGACGTGGGAGAACGGTGCGGTACCCCGCGCCACCCCGCGCTGTCAGTTAAGTAGGATAGAAAGTAAATAACTAACTGAAATCGCCGAATAGTGAGAAGACCGGTTTCGTGGGCAGCAAAATCACCAGTGATCGCAGTGCAGGCAGAACAGGAGCGCTAACGGTTCAGGGAAATAGTTTCGATATCTCGGGGCGAAGGCGAAGGTTGCCGCGCAAACCGTGATACTCGGTTTCGTGGAAAGTTTTCTCCGAATGTTTCTTTACACCGTGTTCACGCTTGAAAAGTGGCGGCTGAAAAAGTTCCGATATAAACGTGTAATGATAAAGTGAAATGAATCGCTATGTTTCTGGTTCGATCGAGTCCGAGCAACAGTGTTGGCCGGAGACGTTCGTTCTCTGATTACAATTGCGATTGCGAAGGCAATCTCGATCGCGAGCTCGTGCTTTAATACGCTGATTTACTTTTTGAACGGTCTTCTCCGACCGCACCGTTCAAACGTCATCGAAATAGCGTTCGCCACATAACTATATAACATAACTAATAATAGACCCATACATAAAAAAAGTTGTAAAATGCTACTTTTAGTATTTTTTTATATAATTTCGATCAAGTCCGAATATTTATTCGAATCACTGTAGTATGTATACACGTGGAGATTACGGCGAATCATTTCTGCGGAGAACATTATCTAGTCGTGCAATTATTATCACACGGGCACACACTTGTTCCGCAGAAATCTCCTCGGAGCAGCTCTTTCGGCGATTTCAACGGCCAAACAGAGGAGTTCGTTTGATCGAAGAACCTTTTTCTTTCGTTATTGTCTTGCACCTTCGTTGAATCGACACTCACCATTTTGATTTCGGCCGCACACGGTACCGTGCTTCAACGAACTCTACACCAAAGAATCACGAGGAACGAGACACAGAGAGTGACTATAACATTGCAGCGACTATCTATCGAATGTCGATTAACTTGATTTCAGGAGCGAACCGGGCGGAAGTGGCTAGCGGGAGAAGGAGAAAAGTTCATTGTAACTTATGCATCGAGTCAAAAATGTCGAGGTCGAGTTTATTTACATAATCGTGGGTAGCAATTCCATTATCGTCCACTTAACAAACTATATTTATAGGTGAGCATCGATTTGATCGCATTTAAAGCCGTCGTACAGTGTATCGTTCAATGGAAAATTGTCAGCAAATCGAAGCGTAAGTATATACCAAATGTAGTTTCTAAAACTGTTTTCGATTTTAACTGAATAAATCACTTTTTTTAAATTAAAATTCAGGCCGAAACTTTACTGTCACATTCCATGCATTCTTTCAAACATCACTCCCTTGCAAGCTATTTGGTTTTTTAATTCGATTTATACATGGAGTGTTCAGTATTATATAACCTTCCAAACGCAATTTTTTTTTTAATAATCGCAATTTATCTTACATTTTTATGTTCAACATTTATCAATTTGGATTCGAATTTTCGAAAAAGTAGCAGAAATTACTTCCGTAATCGTATAAATTAATCAATCAATCCTGATTAACATTTTAATCGTTTATTGCCCAACTCTGTTGTCTGGATATACAGAAACAGAGAGATTGAAAATCAAGCAATAGTCAGGTGGTGTGCGTCAGCTATGCGAGGAGACGCATTACAAGGATCCCGATTATAAACAAATATATGTGTAGATAGTAGATATGATTATATTATGAAGGGAAATTAATTTTCAAAACTAAAAAATTTATTTTGGGATATAATGTAACTGCGTTTTGATTATGTTCCTCTGGTCTCGATTATCGATCTTCCTTAATTTATCCGGGCTGTTTGTCTCCCAATCAAGCCGGTTAATCAAGGTTCTACTGTATTACCAATGTTTTACGACAAAAATCTTTTCAGACTTCATACTTCGAAAGTGGTACTATTCAGTATTGTCCTGAACACAGTGCGTTCGCGCGCTTCCGTTGAATCACGCGGCGGTTACGGTGGAAGATTCTATCGTCACCGTCATCGTCACCGTCACCATGACCGGCGCGCGGTGTTGGTGATGGTGGTGCAATGAGCCCGCGGTGCAATAGCAGAGATTATCATTAAACCTGAACGTTTATAACGTTTGTCCACTGTGTTGCAGTTGCTGTGACCGCGTCGTTTCCCTTTCGTTTTCCTGGACCGTTTCCCGTTACGGCGCAACGTTTCATTGACGCACCGCGAACTTTCTCTCTTTCTCGGGCAACTACATGTGCGTTTCGATTACAGTGCACAGTGACTTACATACAGGGTGAGACACAGTAACTATTGCCACCTACTATAACACTGAAAATATAATAGTAGCAAAAAAGTTTTCGAAGCAAAAGATGCATGGGACAACAGGGACTGTAATATGACGTTAATCTTTTTTATCGATGCCATTGATCAGTCCCCCCCCCCACGACCTGTCCATTTCTTCCCAAATTTTTCATTCAAAAATTGTCTGGTAATGATTGCAAAATGTGGAGGAGCGACGCGCCCTTTTGTTGGAATGCGCAGGCAAATGATTTTTTAACAAATCACAATATCTCTCAGATTTTAAAGTTCCTTTAAAATAATATAAGGTCTAAGGTACTGTTTCGAGTAAATAAATGTTGACAAGTCCGTGGTGGACATTTTGAACATTTTATTTCTTCACGAGTAAGCAAAGGATTCGAACTCGTATACAAATAACGCTATTTTTGACAAAAAATACGTTTCAGACAAAATTTACTTGTTTTGCCTGTAGAACTTAAATATGTAACGTTTCATTGGTGGTTTGATTTAAAATATAAAGGGGAAGGGGGGCCACTTCACGTTTATGTAGTTAGAAAGGCCCTTTACATACAGGGATCTATGCAATGTATGACCAAAAACTTAAAAATCGATGGCATAGTTCTCGAGATATTGAGCTCTTAGAGTTATGTGGGCCACTCTGTATATTACGACGACCTGTAATCGAGAAAGCTTCAATACGTAATCTGTATCGCCATTACTTAACTGGGTTGGAGAAATTATGCACATGTAGCTCTGCCTGTATGATATATGAATATGTACCGCGACGCCGTTCATCATAAATGTTTCAACGCTAACGAATTCGCAAAATACAACTAGCTTGTCCGAATGATTTCAGTCATTTCCACGAGTTGATTACATTAAAATTAACAATTTTTCAACCAAAGCTTAGTCTTGCTGAGTGCTCCATATTTTTTCAACAAGGCGCATTAATATTCTTGATCTTATGTCGATCGTAGAATAGGATAGCGAATAAACGAAACGTTTTAACTTTAACCCATTTCATTCGGAGCTACTTCTACACGAAAATTAAACATTTCTACAGCGTGATTTAGTATAATTCCATTGTATTGCGTTGGCCGGAAAGTAATTTCTGTATTTTAAGGTAAAATTATCTCCAGAAACGTTACACTACAGCTTACCAATATCGCATGAGCACGTTCATAACGCTCAAAAACCACGCCCAACGTTGCATTAAGAACGGCATGTCCTTACGGAAGAATCATTTCTATAAGTTCTACGATCGAAGCGGAAAAAAATCTGAAATTGTATGTTACGTAAAATCCTTGACGGGAGAAATTGCTATTACGAAGAAGCCAAGTGCAATTTTCTTATACGCATCAATTGTTGGTTTTATCATTTGCTGTGAAGTTCCGTTTTTCACCTTGACTCGACCGGTTCCGTATGAATAATGAATATGTACATATGTATAATGTATAACATCAATGATAAAGCTTGGACATCTTTTCTTTTTTTATAAATGAACCATTTTATTTACAAAGAATTAGAAACATCATATAAAAATCACCGTTATCGATTACCATATCATATCCTGATTTAGCAAGGACGACGTGCTCCATTTGTCTTTTCATCTAGTGCGTTTTTTTCTTCCTGTATTTAACACTAGAACCACCACATCAGTCAACATGACTGGTTTGCAATTCATTTTAAAATTCTTACCTTATGTTACATTTTTGTTCCGCAATGATGTGACGCCTTTTGAAACAGAATCTAATTGTTTTTTCTATAACAATATTTTACAAGCCCTAAAATTGGTAAAACGTTTAAAACTCTCTGAATTGTTGGAAAAAGTAAACAATACATCAATAGAAAGCTCTGATATCGAGGAAAATGAATCAAAAGAAATTGAACTTTATAGTGATAATAAATAGTGGTAATCAGATTGTTTTAGTTTTGCACTAGAAATTCAACCATTTGCATTTACAGTATTTCACCCGTATTTAAATAATGATATTTAAAATTAATTATTTATTTATTTAGATTAAAGTATATATTTATTTAGACACTGTAAGAGAATTAGAGAGGAGTCCTCGGTAAGCGAATTAGAAAATATTTTGAATTTACGTAAAAGAAGATGTGCTTGCGATCCTTCAAGTTCTGAAGATGAAAAGGAAAGTATAGAAGATCATGAATGAAATAAAAGTGGATATTTTCAAAGACATAACCCCCCCCCCATATTCCGTTCGTAAGATAGTAATAATTCAATAAATGTAAAAATGTACTACTATTATTTATTTTTTAGAGACCAGTGATTTTGACTGGTTTTGGTATATTAATAGGTCCGTTTTAACTGTTGGTAGTGTTCTAGTGTTAATACCACTGGCTGAGCCTTTCGACGGCTCGTCGCCATTGAGCAACAATCGATTGGTACCGCAAATAGTTCTCTTTATTCGGCTTAAAAACTGTCTCTGTTTTACGCAGCTTTAACATCTCTGCTCTGTCCTTCCAAATCCCTGGAAAAATACGTTCCGTTATCCGACTGAAAGAATAGAAGCGTCGTGTCACACCAGCTGCAAAACCGAAGGTTAAAGGTCTCCGGTACAGAGAGGCTGGAGTCAATCGAGGAAAGAACCGGCTCGACCAGTTGTAAAGTACGTATGTATATATATTCTAGGCAGCCGCATCGCAGAAACTTCCAAGACGCGCGCGTCAGGAAAACAAAATTATGCGCAACTATTATAACGCGTATTATTCGTTCGTTCGTTCGTCCACCCGTATAATGACATTGAACATTGAAACGAAGTCAAGCGATTTCTATACCACATTGTAAGCCGGCGAGAAATGTTACTCCCAGAATAGACATTTCCGTGCTGGTTGCTCTCTCCACGTCGAGACCCGTCAGATCCGCCAGCAACTGCAGCACAAAATTATTTTTGGATACACCGCCGTCGACGCTGCAAAAAGAATGCAATAACACACTCACTTGTGTCATACAAAACGTCTTCTATCCCAATGAAAGTGCACCAGAACAGGTTTTCTCAGATTTGTCAAAACAATGTTTAGCGTAAATTTTGCACAACCGTACGTATACAGGATGGTTCACCAGTTATCATCACCTCGATATTCGTCATTATTATTTTACTTCAAGTCAATATTATTATGATTACAAAAGTATTATATTTATTAGGATAATTATTAGTAGATAGGAATAATTTTTCAATGAATTCTCTTTTTTTCTTTTCAATGAATGATAACTCGATATCTGTTATGGTTCAAGCGTTATTATAGTAAAATGTCATCAGATACATAACTCGATCTGGCAAACTTACCTGTGAAAACCACTCAGAATCGCTCAACATTAAACACTCATAACTAGACTGCGAAACTTTATGCAAAATAAAAACGTTCTGCAAAATTTATGTCATCCCGTGATGATTTTTTTACAATGTTAATTAAGAACGATGTTGCAATGTTCTTGAATTTTTGTAACGAAGTAACGACTATGTAATGCAAGCTACATCTAACAATGTTGTAGTTGTGAAATAAACCACTTTTTCTAAAGCTACAATAAATAAATCATTCTTGTTTCTTGCAGTTGCTATCGATTGATTTTATAATGTGTGTTCAAAGGAAAAAAGCTAATGTCTCCTCGTATTGTACAGAGTGCATATTGAGGTAATTATTGTTCTATAAATATATACGTCCACTTCTAAAAAAGGAACCGATTTGTCGGCACGACTATTTCCATATTACTGCTTCTACATATATGCACAGCAGAAATCAATCGTTGAAGTTCAATCGAATTCACTTTTGCATCGACCGGCTCTATAAAACGTTGATTCGTATAAAGACTGTCAGTGGGGGTATGTCCTTACCGTATTTTTTGATACGAGAAAGTAGTTTCGTTGCAAAGAGACTCGTAAAGCAGCAATATTCTGTAGACGATACTTTCCAACAGCGAACGAACGATGTGACTTTTCTCGGTCGTTTGTTTTATTCCGATGAATCCGGTAGCCGCGGCGTAATCGTTTATGGGGGCCTGCGGGGTTCGATAGATTACTTGACGCAACGCTATGCACTGTATTCGCTGGTCCAGCTAGTTTTAAGGTTTTCCTATCGTATCTTCACTACGTTCCACCCACACAGTATCTCACCTCAACTTGGATTTCTCACATCTTATCGTCCAAATCTACTGGATAACATAGCGGAACGACAAAAATTTATAGGAGATAGGCAAAAACTTCAAATCCTTTCCCCATACACAAAACGTAGATGAGCAGTAAATTTTCATGTAATTTATATAGTTACAAGATTTCCTTAATTGCATAAATTGTGGTTTTGAAGTGATGTAAAGAAATATAAAATAAATTGAGTTTTTTGTTTCAATATTCTTATCGTAGATATCAGAAAAGGAAAAGATTTTTAATAAAATTCAATTGAACGGCCCTTTAAGATAATCATCTGTTTCGAAAAATCCCTTAAAACTAACCGAACCAGCTAATAATGGATTCTGCAATTCTGCATTCTACTTAGGCCTAACAATATTTCGCCGAAGAACCTACTTGCAATCCGCTGAACGCAGGTACAAAGTATACTCCGTCGGTATCGTTCAAACCACTTGCTAAACAAGAGGTTTCATCGGGGTTGTCGATAATACCTGAAACAAATTGCATCTCTTAAAAATTCGGACGGCCTACAGAAAAGCTTATACCTCTTAATCGTACGTTCTTCTTTCATGGAAACGGTAACAATAGTTTACTTGCACTTTTTCTTTGTTTTTTGATATTTGATTAATTTATCACGTAAAGTCTGGACGAGTCCATTTTCGAATTGCTCTCTCTTATCAATCAAATTATCACGTTGGAAAACGCTGCTGTACACTTTTAATTTAATTGCAACCTACTACGTACATACGTTTGCGACAACGTTAAACGAATAATTACCAATTTTCTTTGCCCATTCGATCAATATTCCAGTGTCGTTAGACGCACCTTCAACCAGATACACCAATTCATCCTCGATTCGCCATGCAATCAAAGGATATAAACCTGTAAATATAGATTTTCAAAGTATTACTATTAGAGATTATTCCATTTTGTAGGATTTTCATTTGCTCAAGTGTTTTTGTCCCGTCTATTAATAACAATTAAGATTTCGGTAAAAATGAATATGTAGTCCCTCTACTTGGACGACTTAAAAAATTCTAATTCTCTAGATTTTATTACTGTTTTAATTCAACAGCATAGTCTGAAAATATTACAGCACGAGATGTATTACACAACAGTATGTCCATTTTGAAGAAACCCAAAAGAGTTTTATTATGCTATATGAACTATCTCTTCCTTTCCCTTTCCTTCCCTTCCCTTGCCTTTCCCTTGGAACATGGGAAAACTAAAGAAATTAACAATATTCCTAGACCACTCTCACAATAAAACTTTGGTGGATCAACCATCGCGCAAAAATTACAAATTCTAAGTATATTCGGAAATACAAAAAAAAATCAATTTGGAATAAAACATATTTTTGGTCGCAGCAACATTTCTAGCGTTTATTAGTCGATAAATACATTTAGATGTTTGCAGATTTTCGTTGGGCCAATGTAGTATTATCGTCGTAAATTTCACGTTAGTTAACCTACTATAATAATTGTAGGCCTAAAATTTGATATTCGTCGTAGACCCTATGATGGGGATTTGTAGGCAACACCACTAACCATATTCCAACTTCGAACCGTTGTTGCTTACCGTTGGCCAACCATAAGTGCTACTACGGCTAGTGTACTTCAACTTTTGAGTAAGCCTTTTGTTTTTGAATAGGTCTTCGGTTTCGATATATATCTTCGGAAGGGTGAAAAGCTACCAACAACGTAAACGTCCGCATACGCAACAAAGTGAATCACCTGTGACCGACGCATGAGCTTTTGTTGCCGTATTGACGTCCACGAACGTGCCTGTTCCCATCGTGATTTTCAAATCGCCGGGCATGATGCATCCTGAACCAAACAGCGAGGCGGACTGATCTGCCATCTACTTTAAATAACATTATCCTGTCGTTGAATTACTTCTACGATAGCTTTTCTTAAATCCATGCAGCTTACCGAGCAAACGATCGGTATCTCAACGCCGAAGATCTCTTTCGGAGTGACGCCAAATTCTCCGGCACAATCCACCACTTCCGGGAAGATGTTGGTCGGAATTCTCAACATATTTATCACAACGCCGGACCAGCTCAACGTGAACGGATCGAAGAGACCGGTCGCTGATGCGCTCGAGATGTCCGTCATGTGTCTGCCTGCGAAACATCAACAGAAAGACATTTTCTAGTAGTAGTAATCCAACGGGCAGTGATGGACAGCGTGAACGCTTTCTGTAATCGAGTACATAAACCAGTTGACGAATATGTCGTTGGCATTTTGTGTTTGATCATGTTATACATAGTATTCCAAAAATGTTGCATATTCTTGAAAGGGCTGATTCCTAAGGGATTTCTATTTAAGAGATAGTCGCGTGACGTGAAATAGCCAATCAGAGAATAAGTGGGCTCATTGTAGCAATCAATCAGGAAGGTCTTGACGGTCTTCACAGTTTCATCATTGTTTTAGTTAGGCGTTGCGTTCTCAGAAGCGGAAACCCTAGTAAAGTTTTTAAAAGTGCAAATAACGACTAGAATGGTTTCGAATACCACGAAATATGTTGAAATTATAATTTTTTTCTACATTAAGAGTATAACTGTAAATGGTTTTTTTACCGATTTTTTTTCTGAGCGACGCTCATCTAAAATTAGAATATAAAATATAAATGATTGTACGATATATGAAATAATTTGAATAAATGCGAAATTTAAGTAAAAATTTTTAAGTTTCCAGAATTAATTCCACTAGTGTAGAATACCCAATAGATTTTTGTCATTAGAATGTTTTTTGAAACACGCTTTTTGTACATCACTGTCTATGAGCACGATGCTGCTCCGCGTTGTCTCTATCAAGCTCGCAAAAGAAAAATTCATGCTGCGTACCAGTCAGTTTATGTAGAAGCCAGCAATCGACACCGCCAAAGACCGCGTTTCCGCTGTCCGCTGCCGCCTGTAAACCTGGCACGTGTTGCAACGCCCATAAGAGTCTCAAAGAGATCTAGATTTCAGTGTGAAAGTAAACGGTGAACAAAACAAACGACGCAAGAACGGAAATACTTTGAATTGAGGGGACACGGGTAAATTTAAATTTTTAAACGGAATACGTACGCGTGGAGCAAATTGGCGATTGTATGCACAAACAGAATGAAGACGATTCTAATTGTAAGTAAAGAAATGAATTTTATACGAGTTCCTTTTCAAAAATTTCGAATTTTCAGCTTCTACAGATGGAATCGTTTTCATTTTAATTATGTCATGACTGTCTCTTTCTCTTTCTCTTTCATCTGTACATGTAAAACGAACAGAACGAACGAAAAATCAGTAAACCTTTCCAAGTAGTTCACAGTAGTGCACAATTAAGTGTTCGCAGTCGGGCCTGAATGCGGACACTTAAGCGTGCAAAAGAGCAAAAGAGGGGGCGCTTAAGCGTGCACTACATAGTACTCCGCGATTGTGGGAATCATGCATTCCGCTCGCGTATCTCGCGGGATGAGGTACTGCTTAGACTTGGACCAACCTGCGTATTCATGAACTTAAAGACACTGGCGGCCAAGAACCGTTTTCTCCTGGACAACGTGTAGAGAATCTGCGATCCTAGGCGTAGGCTTCTCATTGTAATCGAGGAGTTCCATTCTTTTACCATGGCGTCAGCTCGTAGATCTTTCCAAGTGATGAAACTGTTACAGTGACAAATTGATTGTCAAAGAGAAGCATTCGATTTCAATATTATTAAAGAAACCCTTGCTGTTTCGAATTTTTTAATGAGAAAAACGTAGAATCTGAATCATGAATCTTGGTTTGCGTTTGTGGCCCCCCTTCTGCTGGAGGCCCCAGCCATTTGCCCAAGTTGCCCATAGGCAGAAACGCGCCACTGATCTTTATACTTTTAGCGGATCTTTGCCCGTAGTTTACTAGGTACGATTCGATACGAAGGGCATATAGTACTTACTTGTGATAGTGTTTTCCATCCTTCATGTTCCAGGTCGTGAAGCTTCCTCGTTGTGAAGATATGCCGATGCATGCAATCGATTCTGCTTTGATATCGCTTGCTGCAATTAAAGAGAAAAAATTATTGTATTTCATTACTGGCACTAGAATCACTTTTGTGGGTCGTATGAAAATCACCGACAATGGTTTCCTCGACACAGTTTTCACAAAGAGTTTTTATATTTGAGAATTGTAAAACTTATATTTAAACAGTTTTTAAAAAGTCGGTGTTTGTATAGTTTCTGTATAAATCCTAGTCGTCGGCGACGGTGACGGTGATTTTCATGGGACACGTACCTTCTACGGTGGTCTTGATCACTTTCACTATCGCGCTCCATAGTTCGTCAGGATCTATCTCCACGTATCCTGGCTTCGGGATCAGCAACTGGACCTGAAATTCGCGGGCCACTCTTTAGACTATGTACTCCGTTTAGACGCAAAGTAACTCGGGGGCAGAGTGTTAGACATTTATGAATGATTCATTCAATAAACGAGCGCAATAGTTGCAACTATGTATAGGCACACGTCTGACAGCAAAGCCGAAGGCTTCTTTCACGTCGATGCAAGTTAATCAATACTTCCTCGTCGCATTGGCCGACTCAAATGAACGCCATTTAAACTCGATTACGTGCCCCGTTTAATCGCTGGCTATCTTTCCATGTTCTCGTTCTACGTTTCGTAATATTTCCTCCGGACCAACGCACAGAGAAAGCACACGATCAAACGTAATGTCGAGCGTAAGTGGATTAATAGGTAATGCGTTCGAGCATTATTAAATCACTCCCCCTACTTCTGTCCCGGCACCGTAAACATTTTCGATCTATTACATATGTATAATTCGATACTATACAGGGCATATAGTGTTGGGCAACATTCAAATAAAAAGAAATAATAATTATTCCTATAAAACATTTTTTATTTTGCATAGAGTACTAGTTTTTGCCAGCCCGTTTCCTTCTGCACCTCCTAAGTACTGGTCCCCAACCGGTCATTGCTGGGTTAGACTTAAGAACAGCGCTTGCTCTATTATTATTATAATAACAGCATCGGCTCCTTCGGAACGTTGGCCTCTCCGCAAACAAACAGTCATGGAAAAACCGTACTTTCTTTCTAAAGTACGTTCTTTTTAACGTATTTTTTTGTTATCTCTTTTTTCTGAATATTTGGAACGAGAATTGAATTTGGAATACGATAACAAAAGGAAGTGTGAAAAAATTGATCACGCGGAGGCGAAGAATAGTGGAAGAACTGTAATAAAGAAGCATGGCGAATTTTTCGATGGAAAGACTACGTAAATATTTTTTTACTTCTTGGTGAGATTTTTAACATATGAGTGCAGCAATAATGCAGCATCCTTTTCTTCACAGTATCATAACCCATATCAAACGATTCAACGACCAAGTATAGTATGATCTCCGGCTGACCTTGAAACGTCAGTTACTAAGATTAAGGTGGCTTTGACAATGATCAGACAAAAATTTTTTCGACCTTTTTTGCAATGTATAACATATAAAAGTCAATCGAAGACTGATCAACTTTTGTTGAAAATTATTCTTCGGTGTCAGATCATCGCAAGTACTTGAAAAATCGTGAAAAGTGCTACGTGGGACACCCTGTATATATTCTTTCTTTTATGCTTTCATAGTAGATTGGAGTAATAAATTGGGCTAATGTAATGAATCCCAAGCATGGATGCGTGTAAACCGTTCGTATGTAATAGTCAGCGAACGCGAGTTCCTCGACGTACCCTTGATCGTTTATCTTCGATATGAATAATAACTCCTGTTCTCTATCGTTTCTCTTATCTACAACTCGATTTCTTTTGGGACCTTGGAAAAACTATGCAAAGCGGCCACAGGAAAAAAACCGTGTGAAATCGCTTGATTAAGGAACTTTGACGTGTTCACGAACGCCATGAATACACAAATTCAAACGTGTACCACATGTACGTATTAACTGTATTGATCATTGACTAAATATTTTTGTTTCTATGTGCCCATAAGAGACTGTCTTGGACATAGTCTGTGAAAATAGGAGTTTGCATAGTGATCAATGTATAGAAGTCACGAAAGACAAACCTTTCGATTGGGAAAAGACGGTGGTGGAGCAATACATAAAATGTTCAGAGTTTTGTAAACTTATATAGGAATGTATGTGGTAACCTGATGGTGCAATGTCCAGACTATAAGGTAAGGTGGACGTGACATCGCTTCCGAATCAAACTCCAATAATTTTTCACGTCTTATCGAAGCCGTGTCTGGCAAAACATACAACGATAA
>CM052343.1:0-111450 GCA_028455595.1 Lasioglossum vierecki
TTTTCTATATAATTAATTTAAAATAAAATCTTTTAGTTAAGTTATGACTATTGCATAAGTAGTTTGTATATTGCACAGAAAAAAGCTGTCTATTGTATATAATGATAATAATCAAGATTGAGTTTAGTAGGTCATACACTCAATATTTAAAAAATTTTCAGATAAAATGAACATTTCCTTTTTGCTTACATATATATATAAATATACTTTTTAATTGGTAGAAAAATTGTAAATATTTTCTTATTGGCTCTTATATCTAACTAAATATTTAGTATATGTATATATAAATATATATATATATATACATGTATAATGTAACTTTCGATGTTTCTTAATTATATATGAATTTGAATTATATGAATTTGTAAATATATAATATACCTGTTACATTTATCATGTTTGTTTTGGTAAATTTGTTTATACAACTTTTTTATCTATTAATTCCAGCTTAAATTGGCTCTATATAAAGTTAATATATTTATAATATATATATATATATATATCTTTTTTTAAATATTTACGATACAATTTGTACGTTTGTTTGCACATGTTAATAAAGTATTGCAAAAATTGTGAATTTTTCTATGCCGATTTCCATATGCATATTGCTAAATTTCCAGCACAATACATGTATAATAAGTGCTTTAGCTGATAAGTTATTTCAAATCCATAGCCCTCGCCCACAACCGTGTGCCACGAGGCGCCGAATTTCTTATCCATTGTTTCTTTGATCATACGGGAAACACTTTCGTAATTATACGCATATTTCTCCGCTGCGGTAACGCATAACTCCATTGCTTCTTGTTTCATTTCATCGGGCATATCACATTTCTGCAATTGTAACAATTAATTCAAACACAACACTTAGCAAACTAAATCTCTTGGTTAATTCCTTTCGGACAGTAATCTTTTAATATTAATTAAAGAAATATAATAATAAATAATCACATAACAATAATACAACAGCCAATATATAAAATGTTCTAAACTTATATTTTTCACGGAATGAGACCTATTGATCAAACCCCAATGACAACTGGGTTTGTGACTTTCTACAATAGTTGGAAATACCATTCGTTTACGATAGGTTTTACTTACTCTGCAAAGAGGATACGTATGCAGAATTTTTACAACGTCATCTTTCTTCACTTCAGTCATTTTTGGAAATTAACGTTTCATAAATATTAAAGCAGATACTATTCCTATTTGGAAGACAAAGCAGAATTTGCCATCTTCCAAGCGCACGTTTAACCCTCAACCCCTAAGACAGCGGTTCTCAAATTGTAGCCTACTCTCAGGGGTCTCATTCATCCAATTGTATTGTTAGGTTAGGTTATATGTACATATATATTATTGTCAAAAACATATTTCAGAATTGTACCAGTTAATTATTCATGTAGAGCATACTTATTTGTCAATATTCTTGTTAATCATTACTAGACTGCGGATAATAATGTGGATAAAACATTCCTTAATGAGAATTATCGAAATAATAGAAAATATTGCAATGAATTACTGAAACATTTTTGGCAAATGTATAGGTTATTTAATGAATGTTTAAAAAATAAATAGAAAGACTATTAAAAATAATATTTTCAGATAAAAATGACATCCCGGTTCAGCGGAGCTTTACAATTAACAAACTTGGATGATTTTATCACGCCGTCGCAGGTAATTATTTTCATTTTCTGAGATAAATATATTATTACATTTCATTTCTTTACTGTTATAAGGAATGTATCAAGCCTATTGAAATTCAAACCTCGAAGAGGAAAGTTGGAGCAAAAATAAAAATAGAGGAAGATGGTATACCTTCGGTGTTAAATGAAGTATATTACTTAATTTTATATTAGATGCGCGTAAAAGTATTATTACAGAGTCTGAAATCATGTTATTTATACTGTGCTTATTAGATTGGGCAATCTGAAAGATTACAAAAAGTTGAGATTACTCTCGCCGATTGTTTAGCATGTAGCGGCTGTATTACATCTGCAGAGAGCGTGCTAGTAACGCAACAAAGCCAAGAAGAATTGCTGCGAGTGTTTAAGGAAAAGGTGTCTCAGTGTCAGGTAATAATTATTAGAGCTATCAAAGCATATCTTATTATTAGACTGCGTATCTTTATGCAAAATAAAAATGTTCTGTATTAATTGTGAGAAGCAGAGATAAAATAAAAATTCACTTTATCCCCTTGATCACTTTATTACAATTAGAAACGATATTACATTATTCTGAAATTTTTCACTGTTTTATATTTCACCCAACCACCAATTGTTTCATAAATGCATAAAGATCCTCGGTCTAATTATTATGTAAAAATCAGAAACAATATTTATTATATATATTTTACAGAGCGGAGATGGCACATATTCAATATACATAGTAGTCAGCCTATCTGTACAAGCTGTTTTATCCATAGCAGAACGTTATAATCTTAAACCAGAAGAAGCAATACACAAACTTGCTGGTTATTTTTACGAGTTAGGGGCAGATTCAGTTTTAGACATGACTGCTGCCGATGATTTTGCTCTTCTAGAGTCAGCCAAAGAATTTATAGAACGTTATAAGGCAGCTAAAGAAGGTGCGAAAGATCAGTTACCAATGTTATCCTCTTCTTGTCCAGGTAATTTAGCTAGTTCATTAAAACAAAAGAATACAGCAACAACGTTCTAATTATTATATTCGTAAATATAGGTTGGGTATGTTATGCTGAAAAGACTCATGGCAACTTCATACTTCCATACATTAGTGTAACAAAATCTCCTCAGCAGATTATGGGTTCGTTAGTTAAATATCATTTAGCTGAAACTATGGGTCTCTCGCCGGAACAAGTATATCATGTAACTTTAATGCCTTGTTACGATAAAAAATTAGAGGCATCTAGGGAAGATTTCTACAACCACGAAAGAAAATCTAGAGATGTAGATTGTGTAATAACTCCAAGTATGTATTCAGAATTTTTTTTATATTGTATATATATATATATGAGATTATTCTCATTTATTTCCATTTTCGCAGTTGAACTAGAACAAATGCTTAATGATTGCAACTTGACATTAAATGAAGTTAAAGAAAGAGAAATTAAAAAGCCATTTGGATCAGAAATAAATAATATGAAAAATGATCTATACGGTCATAACGGCTCTGGATCTGGTGGATATGCAAATTTTATTTTTCGTTATGCTGCGAAACGTTTATTCGAAGAAGATGATGTACATGTTGAATTTAAAAGTCTCAGAAATCCTGACTTCCAAGAAGCGGTATTTCAAAAGAATGGAAATACACTATTAACATTTGCTATTGTTAATGGATTTAGAAACATACAAAATTTAGTACAAAAGTTGAAACGGCACAAGTGCCCATACGATTACGTTGAAGTTATGGCTTGTCCATGCGGTAAGTTTCCAATGTTCAAACAATGTTCAAGTGTTTCGAGTTAAACAGAATGCGCTGCATATTATTCGAAGAAGATAAGATACTTAATCATTTCAATTCAATTCAACAGGATGCCTTAATGGAGGAGCACAGATTAGACCCTTAAATAACATTCAACCACGTGAATTGGCATTAAAATTAGAATCTGTATACCACGAACTTCCCCAAAGTGATTCTGATCAAAATCAGATTGTTAAAAAATTATATAAAACTTGGTTAGAAGGAGAGTATACAGACAAAGCTTTAGCATATTTTCATACACAATACCACGAAATTAAAAAAATGAATACACCACTCGCAATAAAGTGGTAATTACAGTAAATGCGCATTGCATTGCTGTTATTTTGTTGTTATATATAAAAGATGAAGTACTTGCAACTTTTAACAATATATAAAAAAAATGTATATAATAACATACTGTATACGTGCTTTAACCGTACGTATATTATCGAATTTGTAAATATTTGATGGAATAAAAATTTGTAGGAGTGGAATAATTTTGATAAAGTATTTATTGGACTAATTCAAATAACAAAGAATTTATTTCTGTTTGTTACTTCGACTCTCAAATAATAAACAAATCTCTAAATTCAAACTATTATTTAGTTGTGCCTAAAGATTTATTCAACAATGTTCGTCACATTACTTCATTCCGAGAAAAGACCGATTGAAATTAGGTGGATTTTTGATTTATATAGACGCTGCCGCGCGGTTGTCGATATATGTGTTTACCACGGGTACGGTTGCCATGACGGTGAATTGCAAACATTTTCTCTGAATGCCAAATAGCTCGATCTACAAACCAGTTTATCTCGGAGAGTAGTTTAACGAATAAACGAAAAAGTAGATATGGCGATAAATAATAATATAGACAATGTTTTAACCGTTCTGGGTTGGGAAGATGGATTCCGAATTCCCGTTTCAAATGCGGAGAACAAACAATTAGAGGAAGAAGTATGCAACTCAGTTTCATTACATTACTTTTTTCATTCACTTGAAATGAATCAGTTTTTTGTTTTTTTTTCTCATTTTGCCATACATTATTGTTAAATTCTGGAATGTATATCGTTATATTCAATAATAAATACATTACGATTAAATATATTATAAGTTAAATATTATAATGTGTTCATCTCAGAGACGTATTGTCTTTTTTTTAAGAAAAAATTATTTGTCATTAGTGAACTAATGGAAATTAATATATGCAATTTGTTTATGAAACAAAGATCGAAAGCAAAATGAAACTAAAAGAGGCTTTAAGTGGAAAACTTGAGGCTAAGATGGAAAAGCTTACAATGTTGAAGAACCATTTAAATACTTTAAAAGCGGAGCAAGATATGAATCAAAAGCTTTTAAACACGCATTCGACACAACTGGAAACCGAAAACCATCATTACCGTCTGAGCTGCAGTACAGAATCTAGTTTGCGGCAAGAGGCCCGAAATTTTGAAAAGGAATGGAAGAACGTGAACGAAACGGTAGCGAATATTACAAGGGAATTGGAAAAAATTACGAAAAAGATCGAGACATCGAAAAACACGGTGAAATATGACGAGAGAAGCCTGAGAGAATGGGAGGACGCATTGAATCAAAACGAGGATAATAATCAGCTTATAGAACAATATTTAAAAGAAGATGCAAAAGACTATAAGGTGAATATGAATATCGTATAATCAAAGATAATGTAGAATAATATGTATTCAATGTCTAATTTGCGCTTCAATAATGAATAGATGATTTTTATAGAAATTGATTAATCATTTCAGCAACCTCAATTTTCGAAAAAATTGTTAAATGCTAAAGAAAAAATTTTTTCAGATATTTTTCCATCTACGTCGATGATTAACCCTTGGACAGAGGATCCTTGTTATAACCTGTAAAATTGAAATTGCTCAAGGCTTTCAAGCAATTCACAGCTTTTTATTTATGAATTTTTTGAGACCACTTATTTTGTGAAATAAATTAAATTGACCTTGATAGGCACTTTATAGAAAAATTACCCTGTACATTATTAGAACTCTCAAAGATGTTAAAATTTCTTAGAGAGTGCAATTAAACTCTTGTCACTGAAAAATGTTAATTGTTTCATTTTTTCGCGGAACAGGACATGGAATTGAAAAGGCAGAAACTATGTAAAGAATTGCAGTCTTATCGCGAGGCGATTATTAATATAACTAATCAGGGACGGGAGACCGAAATTGTTCTCGATCGAACGACCAAATTATACAATCAAGCATTGGCGGACTACCGACAAATGTTCAATCAATGGAAAGAGAGTGTAATCATGTTGCAACAAAGAAACGACGATATTCAACGTATTCTTAAAGTATAACTGGATTGTTCATTCTCAACAGTATATGCTTCACTAATAATATAATTGATGTTCTAATATATCCTATTTCACTTTCCTATTGAATAATAGGAAACTGAAACACTGCGCGAGATTACGCAAGAAAAGAAGAACGCACTCGAGGAATCAGAGAAATTTTTGAAGGAACAAAAAGAAAATAATAGACAAGTTGAAGAATCGATTAAAAAATTGGAGAAAAATCTTTGCAATATGAAAGAAGATCAAAAAAAAGCCAAGGAAAAGCTAAGAGCTTATGAGGATCAAGTAAGAAAAATATTAGTTGTGAAGAATATTTTGATTTTCGAATGGAATTTTTTTTAATGCGTCTTTCTTTGAAATTTCAGCTTACTATACAAAAGAATATTATAAAAGAATCAAATAACCGCGTGGAACAAGTGCGGACTGATATAAAACGTAAAGAGATCGAAATTCAAAATAAACATATGAAAATAGAGAAGTTAAACAAACAATTGGCTGAATTAACTATGAAATTGCAAGATATTGGCGATCAAGAATTAAATATTAAGGAAAAAGCGAAAGAACTGGAAAATATGTATCAGGTATACTTTATTAATTATTGCATTAATAATTATTATAATAATATATAATATTATAGTAATATATAATTACTTTGTATATACATGCATATAATAATAATAAATATTTTCACATAGGAACAAGAAAAGAAGAAAGTTGCAATGCTTAAAGAAGTAAACCGATTGCAAAACGCGAATTTGCGCGTTAGGAATCAGATAAAAAAATTAGAAGACGAGAAAAAGATTATAAGAATGCAATATCAGAATGAGGTTAAAAAGGAAGAATATTTGGACAAATTGTACGTGAAGGATGAAAAGATTTTTGAGGATCAGAAACAAGTATTGTATCAAGTTGATTTCGAATTACAAAAATCCGAAATGAAATTGGATAGACTAAGAGGTAATGAGCGGGATAAGTCTGAAGTAGAAAGAAAACAAATAAAAATTGAAGAACTACAGAATACCTTGAACGAGAAGATGAAATTATCAAAGCTGCTGCAAAATCAAATCTCAAGCTTAGAAGTATGTCAAGTTTGGGTAGCTTTTCGATTGATGTGGAAAAACTAATTTTTCTTTTCTCTCTGCAGTATGATATGAGAATAATGTCGAATAGTCTAACAAGTGACAACACTGAATTAGATTATCGAAGAAACAAAAGGCAAGATTTAGTTCTTTTAATGGACGCAGGAGAGAAACGACTGAAAGCCGCTCAAACAAATTACGAAGAGAAACAAGTAGAAGAAAGTGTCCTACGACTTAAAGTCTCACAGGTGGAGAAGATGATGTCTAATATTGGAAATAGCGTTTATGACTTGGAGAGATATCGACTCGAATTAGAAGCAGTAAGTTCTCATTCCAATATAATATAATATATAGTATTAATTAAATAAACAATCAGCTACCGACTAATATAGAGTGATTATAATTATTTAGGCAGTGAAAGAACGTAAAGCAGAAATAGCTATACAAAAAGAATCATTTATCGTTGAAAAGAGAGTTGCTCATGCTGAATGTTCAGAATTAAAAAATGCTGTAGCTGAACGAAAAATACGAGTAAAACAACTACAAGCCAGGTACGACAATGGTATAGCTATGTTAGGTACTAATTCGGATGGTACACCGCTGAATACTACCCAATTGAAGATTCAAAATGCACAAGAAAGGTATCTTTTGCAAGAGCAAGGCGATAAGTTAGACGAGTCTATAACAAAAACTGAACTTGAAATACAAGCCATGGAAAATACATTACGGGTAATAAATATTTGCAACGATAAATATAAGCTAACAACTTTGTCTACGGACGAAACAAATAAACCAGAACAAGAAGAACATAGAAAATTGGATGAAGAATTGCTGAATGTCGAGCAAAAGTTAAAACAAAAGAATCGTGAACTGCAGTTATCAACTGATAATTTACAGGTATCCTATAGTATATTATTTTAAGGTGTTTCAAAACGTATGCATATCAATTTTTATATGTGAATATGTTAATGGAATGATTTATTTCTCAACAGAAAATGCAAAATGAATATGTTCGAGTCTTAAAACAGATTGAAGAAATTCAAGAACAGAAAGAAAATAAAAATCAATACATGATTGAATTAAGGCAACAAATTCGTGATCAAGAAGAAAAGATATTTAGAGCTGAAAAAAGTTTAAAGAATGTACAAAAAGCTATTCAACAAAAAAGTGTGATCACAGGAGATAAGACAGTACTTATACAAGAGGTAATTTCATATAAATTTTAAATCAGAATTATCAATAAGATTATATACAAATAATACTTATATTTTATATAGAAAGAAGTAGAACTACACGAACTGCAGGAACAAAATTCTATCATTTTGCAAGATATTGCAGAATTTACAATTCATCATATGGAAGCAGAACCTTATATCAAAAAGCTTCTAGCCGCTAAAAATATAGAGTTACCATCTATTCCATTAACTACGCAATCACCAATGTCCAGTCAATCCTCCAGTCATTCTACAAACTCGGTAGAATACGTATCAAATAGCACAAATCGTAAAAGTGTTATTTCATCATCTAGAGAATGTATTGGAAAAGTTGTCAACATTATTCCTGAATTTCCATGTATGCTCATAGATAAGTAGTTTCTTATTATTCAATTGAACTTCGTTAGCTGATTTATTGATACGAATATTATTTCAGCAATAACATCAAACACCTCATCCAAAAGGATTATACAGCACGAACAACAATCTGTAAAAACAGTATATATACGTTCTTCAAAGAAATCCTTGTAATATAGTAATATAGTAAGCTTTGTATGTGTATTTATACATTTTTATTATTTTTAACTTTGCATAAAATATAAAATGGTTGAAAGAAATTGATCCTGTTGAAATATCTGTTGAAAAAAGGTTTGAAAATAATAATAATAATAATAATAATAATAATAATTGTGGTTGATTAATTCTCACAATAGTGAGAATTTTATTAAAAATATTTTATTGAATTTAATTTATTTTTTCTCTTATTCGTAACGATCAAACATTAGTTCTGAAAATATTAACCAGTCAGCCAAAATTCCATGCGAAATCAAGACCAAACCTTGACATCGGTAAAGAGGGCAGGTCGGTCGTAATAAGACCGGACCCAACTATCCGAAATGATCGGAAACTATCGGAAAACTGTAAATTGGAGTGATAGATATACAGAGTGTCCCGAAATTCCCTCAGCATCCGGAAATGGGAGGATGCTGAGATCATTTCAAGCAAGATTTTTCTTTGCGAAAATGTCATCTGAGGCTTCGTTAAGGAATTATTAACGAAAAACACGGACCAATCCAGAGCGCGACCTACATGTGTTGGTGTTCAACGACGCTCGGCTGTCGATGTGCTGCGACCAAGATATAATTTTGCAATTTCTTTTTCATAATAGTTATTAAAAACATGTTAAAATATAAAGAAGTTATTTCTCTAATTTTATTTTCCTCTCTTTCTTACACTTCTTAATAATTGGCATATATTTTTAGAAAAAGACGTCAGCGTGACTTGGGCGGTCCACGAATATCATGCCAATACGCCAATATTGATTCACGTTTTTGCCAAAAATTTTCACTACCCCACGCTTGCCAAAACCTATAATCAAATACGAGTAAATTAAATGAAAGAATATTCGCACATAAAAGAAAAAGTAAAATGTTTTACAATTTTTGTTACACTTACATGCCAAATAACATTCCACCCAGGTGAGCTGCATGATCAATGAATTGCCAACGACAAAAGGCGCCCATTATATCAAACCCCATTAGACATTTGATTGCCTATTTAACCATATTAATTTACAATTATAGAGATGATAATAATTAATCATTGTAATGTGTTCAATGTAAATTCATTGAATTTACTAGAATTAAAATGATTAGTACGTACTGTACTAGCTGCGAATTTATACATTGGAAGAAAAATAATAGTCAAATATATATCTGGAAACTGGGTACACGTATATCCAAGAATACCCATTATTGCTCCTGACTGTATCATAAATAATCATTATTATAGCAAAATGTTAGACGATAACTGCACTGTATGTACTCACAGCTCCCAAGGAAAGACCACGTAAGCCGAGTGCAGCTTTGTACACATTACTCGTAAAGCTAGACACCACTGCGCTAACCAAATAAAGTGCCACAAACTGTTCTTTACCCAAAGCTGATACAGCCAAGGAAATAAAGCTGTGCAATATATATAGATTACCAGCTAAATGTATAAATGAACTATGGGAAAATGAACACAGCAGCATTGGCCAACATATGATACCTTAATCAAAATTTCATAAATCCTGTTAGCTATGTTTGCATTAACTTTCACACTATTTCTATGTTATACTTACGAGATTCAGGATTAGTACAAAAGTATTTCAACATGACTGTCTGTAATTTAGGAACTCGCCATGCTAGAAAAACTAAAATATTTAAAAAACATATTGGAGCAAACACTTTTTCCCCATCCGACAAATTCTTCCACCAAATTTCCATGTCACGTCTCCATCCTATTTTCTGGACATAAGTAAATACTTTAATTAATTTAATATGTATGATATCTCATTTACGTATATATGTATATATTATTATACAAACGTGTATTCCCAATTGTTCGTAACGGTTGATTAATCTATATGTTCTTCCCCTGTAACTTTCATAGCCCCAAATAGTAGCAGCGATAAGAGTTGTTCCACTAAACTGACATGGTGAAAACGATGATACTTATGACACAGGAAAAAAATAAGATATGCTTAAATTATTTTAATATCAAAACAACTACTATCTCTTTATCTATATAATAAAAATCAAATGCTGTTCGTTGGTCACGACATCACGGGAGAACGACTGGACCTATTTGGCTAATTTTTTTTTTTTAATGTTCGTTGTAGTCCGAATCAGGTTTTTAGATTAAAAAAATTGCAAAAGTTGCCCGGAAACATGAAAATTCGGGAAAAAATGAGACTACCCACATCGCGACCGCTGCAAGAGGGCCACGACGGCGTCACTTACCGCCTTCACCACGGTACACTGCTTTATACCTTTAGTATAAAAGTTTGCTACTGTTTTTTATCACTTACCATAATCGTGAAGGTAAAGGGCTTCCACAGTTTAGATAGAGGGACATGACCCTTTTCAACGGTTTCATTTCGCAAGCTAATCTTTCTTCCCTCGTTGCTTCGAAACTTTTTGAATTGCCTAATTTGATTATATACTGGTGATGGATACAACTTGGCTTTCAGTTTCACCGATGTAAAAATGCTAGAAACATACAGTATTTAGATTAGTAATTGTTTAAGTTGTCACATCGTTACAAGTAATTTGATTATAGAATAAATCAAAATATATGCCTTACCATTTACATACATTGTCACCTAAACATAGAAATGGTCTGACAGCCATATCACTGATAATTTAAAAATCACGAGAAAAGACAATCAATCTACGTTCCTTTTATAGTTTATCTTATGCGTTACAGAGAACCGATTTAGACAAAACTGAAAAATTTTACCACACTAAACGAAGGTTAAGCGCTACCAAATGGTGAATTATTTAGGTTTAACCAGAAAATAATAACGGTGTAAAGATCTTTAACGGATATCCATAAATAGTGAATATTAATTTATTTATTGCCAATTGTTATAAATTAGTTACATATTCCTATACTTGTGCATATACAATAAAATTCATATGTGAAATATTGGTTGGTTGGTTGGTTGGTTTTTTCTTTACTCTACAAGTACTGGCATGTACGTAGAGATGGCGTTGGTGAGAGTCAAATATAAATATTTTGTGAAATATTGTTCCATTGTGACCATTGGAAATGCAGTATAATTTAGCAAATTAAACATTCATGAAAACGATTCATGAAATAATGGCCATATAAATATACAATAATAGCAAGTGTATTCACGATTATTACTGAGGCTGAAAATGCCGCCATCTAGCGGTCATCGAGTGCGAATCGGTGCGCGATTTGGTAACACTGGTCTAAGAGCATCTAAGATGATCTAAGATGATCTAAGAGTTATATTCACGACGAGTCCACAGTCCACTTACGGACGCAGGCGTATTAGAAGTTGGTTGCCGACAAAACGTTTATTTAGAGTTTTGTCTTTGTAAGAATGCTTTGTGCCGTAAACGTACTGACAGTGTCGCGTTTCGGTTTACGGTGTTGAGCAATTGTAAATATGTCACCATGATGGGAATATTGTATGAGAAACGGCCACTAAAACGGCCTAGACTTGGGCCACCTGATGTATATCCTCAAGAACCGAAGCAGAAAGAAGACGAGCTTACTTCTATAAACGTGAAACATGGATTCTCTACGTTGCTTCAATTGTCTGATGAATTTGGTACTGCAAGAAATTGTAATGTCACTGCTGCCAAAGTGGGAGCATACTTCAATGGGATCATTGCGAAGAAGGAAGAGCTTTCCACAATGCCAGACACAGGTAGAAAGAGGCAACAGATCAATCCTAAGGATAATTTTTGGCCGGTAACAGCGAGAACAAAGAATGGCATTGAAGCATGGTTTAAGGATCTCTCTGGTTGCAAACCGTTAATTGCTCTTGCGAAAAGAGCTCCAAACTTCAACAAGAAAGAGGAGATATTCATGATGTTATGCGAGTATCAAGTACCGATGCTAAGGGCAGCTTGGTTCATAAAACTTAGTTCTGCTTATACAGTAGCTGTTTCCGAGGCTAAAATAAAGAAAAGACAATTGCCTGATCCAACTACAGGTAAACAAGCTCGTTATTTAATTAATCAATCATTTTTTCTTTTACAGATTTGTTTTACTTGGCCGAGTTCCTCGACGATGATTTACTCTGTGTGCTAGCAACAAATTCCCTGGTAAGAATACAGTTGGTGAGCTGTCCGATTCGGTTGGTCCATATACATTTTTAATATGTGTCCTAATACCAAAGTCCCAACAAGACTTCTAGCGAAACACGTAGAGTACTCGCCTAAATGGTTAGGCTGTGAATGACCCAATTGGACAATTTGCTTCCCCATTCTGTTTCGAATTCCTGCCAGGTGACTGGGTAAATACCGTTGTTGTAAACATTGTCGAGGAAGTTGGTGTTGGTCAAGTAGTATGGACTACTTACTGCTCTTAGAGTATTTGCTCGATGCAAAGCATCTTTGCTAATTTTGATTACATCCTTTGTTTCTTTCCACAGAATGGACAGGAACTCTGATCAAATTTTTAAAGGATCAACTTTCCAAGCTACAAGAGTATTATTACATAAATATTCATGGAACAAATAGTACTAGTAACAATGGTATAACAAACAGTTCTTGTAACGGTAATGGTTCTGGAAATAGCAACAGTAACAACAGTAATAGCAATGTTAACAATAGTACGAGTAATAACAATGGAGTTCCTAATAATCCACCGACCACACCAAATTCTACTAATCAAACAACACCTAGTAATGCCATGAACGAGGAACACAAGTTAGCACTGAAACAATGGCATTATTGCGTGCAATTAGCAAAGTATATGTTCGAAGAAGGTTTATTAGATAGGCAGGAATTGCTACAGTGGATTTTAGAATTATTAGATAAAATTAAATCGTCTCCTTCGGAGGACGGTATTTTAAAGCTGTTGTTACCATTGGCGTTGCAATATTTGGAAGAATTTGTACAGTCTGAATTACTAGCCAGACGTTTAGCATATTTGTGTTGTCGTAAATTGGCACATATGTGTAGCAACGTGGAGACCAATGGCAATCCTCAAAGTCCGTCCATAAACAAAACTGACGTTAATAGTGGAAAAGACACTGCCACTGTTAATCAAACACCAAATCCGTTAAGTGGTGCTTTTAACGACTACTTGATATGTCCGCATCACAGAGATGTGATATACAGTTTGTCAACAATAATACAGGTAATACTAACGCAATAAGAGAAATTATTATTATGAAACATATGTATTCTAATTTAATAAGATTATAATTGTTTATTGATATTAGGTAATCACATTAGAGTGCCCAACAGCATTGGTATGGAATAGTGTTGGAGAAGGAAAAGCTCCTTCCGTATTAAATGGTTCCCCTTTGGACTATTTGTCTTGTCCTCCCACTGCTTTGCCATGTCCACCAGCGAGCGCGGCCAATCCAACTTTAAAGCAGTTAAAAATCGCCCAAGAAAACATTCGATCCAGATCGCAGGCTGCGGAAGGTAAATGGTCATGCGATAAATGGCAGCAAAGCAGTGCTGGAATAACGACTACTAAAGTGTTGGCTGCTTTGGATGCTCTGGATAGGCACAGTTTCGATAGGATGGATTCTACGAACTCGTTGGATACACTTTATGCTAAGATATTCATGTCACCACCGAAGGACAATGCCAATGAACGGGACTCGAAAACCGAATATAATCCGCAACAAGATTCTGCCGTAGTTGAAATTTTGTGCGAATGGGCTGTTAGCGCTGAACGATGGGGAGAGCATAGAGCAATGGCAGTGGCAAAATTGCTAGAGAAACGACAGAGCGAAGTAACTGGTGAAACGAATGATAACGATGATAAAGACAGTGTTTGTAGTAACGGAAATCCACCTGTGCTTCCAATTTTTCAACCATTGCTCATGAAGTTTTTGGACATGGACGCCCCGGTATTAGATAATACGTCAGTTCAATCAAAAGTACAGTTCACGAATTTGGTTCACTTATTTTCAGAATTAATTAGACACGATGTATTTTCACACGACGCATATATGTGCACACTTATTTCTAGAGGAGATCTTATACAAGGTATACACATATAATATGTATAACAAACGTTCTGCTGCTTGGTTTCTTTGGAAATATTCATTCATTTTATAGAATTGTTGACTCGCTTTTAATTAGGTCCCGCAGCAAGCAAACCTGGAACACCCAGTAATCGAGAACCAATCGACGAAGATAGTTTGTTTCCGGGAATAGATTTAAAGCCGGCAAAGTTAGAAGTACCGGATCATGGGAGAACAATGGATTACGACGATAGTAAGATCGATGATGATTTGGATAAGATATTGCAACACATTAAAGAGGATCAACAGAATAGTATGGATGCTCCTGATAGTCCTAAAGAAGATGCATTAGCTGGGCATAGTACGCAGGAAGGGCTAGACTCGAAGATGCCATCCAGCCATAGTAGACATTTGTTGTATACAACGCATTTTCCATTACCACAGGTAGTAATTTCATTTTTCTTTTTCTTTAGAAATCGTGTATGATAACGGTATTCGATGATAACGATAAGGATGTGTTTGAAGGATGAAACATGCAGCCAACACGATTGCAATCAACGTCATGTGCTGCTTTATGGTGTGGGCCGAGTTAGAGATGACGCTAGGCACGTTGTCAAAAAGATGACGAAAGAGGTGTGCAAACTGTTTGGAAAAAAGTTTAGCATCGACGTCGCGGAAGGTGGAAAAGTGAAGAAACATTCCCGCAGCGAGTTCAATTTCGAGGCGATCACGCTCAAGTTTCAAAACTTGAGTTATTTTGATCAGCACGTGGTGACCTGGCAGTGTGCGACCCAAGTCATTGAAATGTTAAACTCGTTTGCCCTAGCTGGATCGTCTTATTTACCGGTGCAAGAACATGTAGCCTTTCTCTTCGATCTAATGGAGCTGGCACTAAATATATATGGTTTGATCGATGTTTGTATTCAAATTCTAAAAGAACTCCCAGAAGTTGAGACACAATTAACTGCAAAAAATAGTCAACTCGTCCGAAGTTATACCACGAGTCTGAGTCTCTATGTTGTGGGTGTGTTAAGGAGATACCACTGTTGTTTATTATGTACGTATGTATAGCTTTTGAAAGCGGCGACTTACATCATCGAATTCGACTTGTTCAAGCTTATAATTCTTTCTCTTCTTACATTTCAGTATCTCCGGAACAAACAACAGCCGTGTTCGATTTACTGTGTAAAATTGTAAAACATGTATCGAATCCTAGTGATTGTAGCTCCGCCGAAAGATGCGTGTTGGCGCATCTCTACGATTTATATTCATCTTGTTCATTACTAAAGACTAAACCACACGGGGTAGAGGCTTTCAGTAATGCCTATCCGAAGATTCGGACTGCTCTTTATAGCACGTTGCAACCAACAACATCGAGTCACGTCTACAATTCTCAATTCATGGTAGACGTCTTTACTAGTCCGAAACGTGGTGGAAAAATCGAACCGCAATGGGCTAGACAATTGAACGAGACACCAGCGAATCGTTACAGTTTCGTTTGCAACGCGATCGTTGCAGTTTGCAGCGAAACGGACAATGACAAATTGAACGATATCGCGATAACTTGCGCTGAACTGACTGCTTGCTGCAATGCGCTAAACGCCGAATGGCTTGGAGTCCTGATGGCGCTCTGTTGCTCATCAAACAGTTCTGCCTTCTATATTGACGTTCTAAATCAAGTTGACGTGCAAGACTTGAGCATACATAATTCCCTCGCTGTATTTACATCAATTTTAATTGGTAAATATTTTCTTTATACATTAGGGTGGTGGTTCTTATTTTCGACTTTTTACATCCCAATTTCTCTTGTGACGTCATCATCCATCCCCCACAGTGGTTCCAAATAATTAAAAAAAAATCTGTGCAAAGTTTCCAAGTATGAGAGTTTAGAAGAAAAATATATTCAATAGAAAACAAAAACAAAAACGAAAAAACAATTTTATCAGCATTTGAGAAGATAGAGTTTGATTGATTTACTACAGGATGTGAAAAGCGATACTAAAAGTTTCATTTTACAACGTTTTTTATGTGGGCCTATATATTGAAAATTTAAATAATATGTTTCTTGTAGATCTGTGTCAATTGATTAACCTTTATTTTTCACAGCAAGACACTGTTTTTCGCTAGAGGACTTTGTCGTTCATATAGCACTGCCGTCTTTAGTTAAAGCTTGCAACGAGGGTCGTGGGGATGCTCGTGAGGACATGGAAGCTGAAGCTGGAGCACGTCTAACGTGTCACTTGCTTCTGCGACTGTTTAAAACAGTCGAGTGCCCACAACCAGCTCTCTACTCAGTGAGCACAAGTCCTCATCCATTGCCGAATGGAAACTCTAGGGGTTACAGTATTAAATTAAGTTGTGACAGACACTTGTTAGCAGCTGCTCATAACAACATTAGAGTCGGACCAGTTTTAGCAGTGCTGAAAGCTATACTCGTGGTCGCCGACGCAACTGCTGGCAAACAACCACCAAAGAAACCAGACGTACCGATGAATCATTCGAGCAAAGCCGGTGGACCAGCTAGTGTGGGGGTTGGTGTTGGTGTTAGTACAGGTGGAACAAACGAATTATCTATTAGTCATATCCTCGGCACTAGCGACATTCTAGGCGGTGGCGATGATTTGGGACTCGATTTAGCTATGTCATCGTCCAGCAGTAGCGCTGGCATAACCACAGAAAATGTTAAAGGATTGTCAGATTTTGCGCAACATGTGCTAAGACAAATTTGTAGCCAGGAATGGGTTTTGGAAAGATGTTTACAGAATCCCGAAGAACTTTGTCATCCGGACATGTTATTAGACAATATGTTAACTCCTCGTCAAGCTCAAAGTCTACTCCACATGATTTGCTATCCAGAAACCTCTACCGATGCATTTATTGACCAGAAAACCCACATCACCAACATATTAGAGAATTTGGAACAATGGAGTCTGAGAATGTCCTGGCTTGATTTACAGCTTATGTACAAACAGTTCCCTCCAGGATCGAACGATCTTTCACAGTGGTTGGATACAGTTGCCAAAGCTGCAATCGACGTATTTCAATTAAACACTGTGTCGAATAAACCCGACAAACGATCTGGATCTATATGGTTAGTCGCTCCGTTGGTTTCGAAATTGCCGAGTGCTGTGCAAGGCAGAGTTCTTAAAGTTGCCGGCCAAGTATTAGAATCCGGCAATTGGTCAAAAACAGCAGCCGGTCGCGAAAGAGGTAGATCGAAGTCGCCGTCTCTTTTCAATCACCAGCCGTTTCTTTCGTTGGTTCTGACTTGTTTGAAAGGTCAAGACGATCAAAGAGAAGGTTTGTTGATGTCATTGCACTCGCAACTCTCGCAATTTCTGAATATCAGTAAAGAAGAGAAGAACTTCGCTACCGAAGATCCGAAGACGAGAGAGGTGTTGCAGGATGCGCTTCAGCTAAGATTCAGCCTGGTTGGTGGCGTTTTCGATAGCATTCAAAGAAACACCACGGTTACCACAGACTGGGCTATTCTCTTGGTCCAATTAGTTAGCTACGGTGTTATAGACTTGAGTAACAATTCGGAATTATTTACAACTGTCATAGACATGCTGGCCACTCTGATACATTCTACGCTTGTTTCTGATTCGCAATCCGAGAAAGACGAGAATAAGAAACATTATCAAAATCTAATGAAAAAGCTGAAAAAAGAGCTAGGCGATAGAAATTCTCAAAGCATTCGATATGTCAGGCAATTGCTACCTCTGCCAAAACTGACAATGGAAGTTATCAACTGTGAACCTGTTGGTTCCTTAACGGACACGAAAGGCAACAAGATAGCTGGGTTCGATAGCATCGATAAAAAACAGGTAAAAAACAGGCTCAAATAAATTTAAAAACAAATGAAATATTCGTGCAATTTGAACTTTCATTTCAATTCACTATTCACTATTCACTATCTAATAGGGTCTCCAAGTGTGCGATTCGCAAAGAGTGTCGGCATGGGAAGTACTAGAAGGTCACAAAAATCCAGCACCGATATCTTGGGCTTGGTTTAGAGCAGTGAAATTAGAACGTAAACCTTTAACGTACCAGAATGCTCACAAACTTTTACGATACCATACTCACAGCCAAATCAGGCCGCCTAGTCACTACTTGGACCCACCACCATTGCCTCCGGAAGATCTAGAACCAGATAAGAAGGAATCTGAACCCGGCAAAGCCGATACTCCTGTGAGCATTGATTCTCCGGGGAGAGTAGCAAGTGGCGTTGGTGGTAGCGGTATCGGTAGCGCTGCCACCAACGGTAAAGGAAAAGCTATGAAAACCAGAAGACACAGAAAGAATAAAGGACCGGCGACACCGACTGCCCCAGTATCGCAACAAATTCAGGTTTATTTACATTTTAATCTTTTACTTATACTTATACTTATGCTTATAAGTACTAGTATATACTTGGATGATTAATTTAGCGAAACTGCACAGACAAATAAATTACAGGCGAATGTTCAGTCAAGTATCGTAACTAGACCGTGGAACTTTATGCAACATAAAAATTTTCCATCTGAATTGCAACAAACTCGAGTGAAATCGAAATGTTTTTCAATTTGTATTATTTAAGGTCGCATCAACTTCTCGAGTTGTTAGCGACCGCATTATATTACGTTACATTGCCCATTTTTTTTTATAAATACATAAAATCTGCTGTCTAATAATAATGATAACCGGCGGTTTCAAGTCCCTGGTTTCAACTGTTTATTTTCTCGAATAAGAATTTTCATACGTTATACAGCAAGCACCAAACCAATTACAACAAATGGCCTTTGGAAATCAACAAGTACCTGTCACCCAACAACCTGGAATGTTTACCGGTCAGCCACCACAGCATCAGCAGCAGTGGTACGCGAATCAGCAAACTCATGCACCAGCCCAACAATATGGATATGGACAACAGTTACCGCCAACCCCAGTAGGACAGAGATACGACAGACCGGGCATGAACAATCAGTCGAAACAAGCGCTTTCTCATATGCTGCGTTTACGATTGCCGTCTAACCAATTGATGAGTTCCCAACAGCAACCGAATGCTGCACCCGTTGGTGGACCTGGAGCTTTCCAGGGGATGCAAAGACAGCAATTCATTAGGCAACAACTAAGAGCTCAACATGGAGCTCCCAATATGAATCCACAACAAGGAATGTTTGCTTCGCAACAGCCGCAACAACAGCAACCGCAGCAACAAGGGATTTACTCTGGAATGCAACAAGGTAATTAATTAACATTCAGATAACAGAGATGTGCGAGTAGCTGAAAAACTTGGGTACCTGATATATTTTTTGTACCGAATAAACCACCCGATCTTTGCATTATCGAGAAATGAGAGGGGGTATACATCCATCCCGCACCGTTGCAATCAATCCTGAAAAGACTAGTCTACCTTCTTAACTAATTACTATATAAGGTTTCATATTTCTGATACATAGTCATTTATTGTTTCTATCATATTATGTCCTGCAGGAATGAATCAAAACTACGCGGGATACGGTGGTCAACAAATGATTCCGCAACAACAACCACAGCCACAACAACAACAAGCACCTCAACAGGCGCAGCAGCAGCAGCAACTACTTCAACAACAACAACAAGGTTTAATGAATCAACAACAGAATATGATGTTCACTAATCAACAACAAATGATGGGACCTCAACGTGCGCAAGAATATATGCCGCAACAACGTATGCAACCTGGAGCTGCTAGGCCACCTTATCTTCAGGTACGTCTTGAACAATATACATAGAATAAAGATAGTCTGTAGTGGAAGTAATAATAACCGAAGAAATATCAAAAATATTTTTCATTCAAACAGGCTCCAAATGTTACAATGAACACAATGGGTCCAATGGGAGGCGGTGTACAGAATCAACCAGCTCCACCATACAGACAAACTAGTGGAAAACCTGGCGCGGTTGGAGTAACTGGGGTAGGCACTGCGAATGTTGGATTGCAGCAAAATCAACAATTCCAACAAGTAAGATATTGTACATATTATAGTATATACCCGAAGGTTAGATTTAGGATAGATTTCGGTAAAACTACTAACAATAAGAACAGAGTGAACAAACAAATACATTCACGCTTATCCGCGGGAATCAACGGATAATTAAATATTCTACGAAAAGTTCGAAATAATTATGGTGGGTTTGAATTATAGCAGCAGGCAATCAATCAACAACGTATGAGACAACAGATGCTTGCAATGCAACAACAACAGCAGCAAGCACAGCAACAACAACAAGCGCAGCAACAACAACAACAACAAGGCAATGCCGGAGGGCAACAGCCGACACCTCAATTAGTGACGCATTTACAACGACACTTGAGCCAACCACCGCAACATTATCAGCATCAACCGCCGCCTTATTAGTAGTATAATATGTACATAAATTAATTGATACATTGTACAAGAACAATTTCTACGACGTGTGTACATCTGGATTGCAAGAGTTAAGTAACTTAATTTGTGGTATGAATGTGTAAAGCGTGCCATGCCAAAGGCAATAAAAACGGAAACAATTTCAGACATTGGAATTTGATTTCCTATGCATTTGACTTTCCCAATAAACTATAATGTAACCAGCATGAAATATAATCCATGTCGATTTGTTGAAATAATTGTATAATTCCTGTACCTGAAAACAAAATAAACTGACAACAAAAGACCATTTTACAGAATCAAGCGAGAACAATTTCAACAGTCTCACTATTTGAACGTTTCAATCTGGAACACTGGAAATTATAGTTTAATTATTTTTATACTATAATACAGTGACGAACATTAATATGATCGGACTGTTTTTTTTTACTATACTTATGTTATTATTTACTATACTTTTTACTATATTATAACTGTTTTAATTATACTTATTTCATTCTTATTACAAAATGAAAATTTAACATTATCTTCTTTAATTTTACATGTGACAAGTACTTTAAAATATACCTATGTAAAACAGTTGGGAGTTTTGAATTTAAATTCGAGATAACAAGCGATACATGTCGATGTTATCATCAGATCGATATATGTATAGAAAGCCACAGCTCTGGCCACAGACAAAGCTTACTTCGAGTAGGCCGTGCTATCGATAGTGAAAGTAAATCATCGATAGTTTACGATAGTGAGAACTATCGATAGTACCTCGATGGTACTCCACCACTAATGTAAACTGAATGTAAACACATAATTAGCGGTTATTATTTGAAAATTGTTGAAAATGTAACTGGTACGTATTTACTATGTATGTTCTATGTTGAACATGGTTGAACACGATAAAAAATATTTCAAGTGAAAAGTAATCTGTGTTGAAAATCATGCAAACTTCAATGATGGACCAGAAAAAACAGATTTTGCGTGACATTTACGATATTTTAGTGCAAATAAGATATCCTAATATTACAACAGCGACAGTTGTAAATATTGAAAAAACAATTCTTGAAGGTGTAAATCGTATTTCCTTATTATCTTGGCTTCTGACTGAAACGGATGAAAAAATAGCAGCCGAGCTACAAAAGTTAAAAGGGCCAGACTTAGAAGGTTTTTATTATACTATTATTATTACTTGAGAGATTCCGGATTTTTACGCAAATTTAAAAAATTGTCTGAATCGATTTCATCTACATATTGAAAACATTATTTTTTTTGTAGCTAAATTAGTACAATATTATTCGAACATTGGGCTTTGCAAGGACAAGGATGTTTTGCTGGTAAGCATATACACAGTTTGTATCTTTTTGTATCTTTATTAATTAAAAAATAAATGTTTCTCTGTAGGGAAATTGTAAGCTGGAAGAACAACTTCAAACTTTAAACTTATTATTAGAATTTATCAAAGTGATGCTGGTCGAATCATCCAACGACGAGAATGTTAAAGTAGAATCCATTGATGATATATTGCAGGTATACAAATTAATCTATAAGATGCAATTTATGTACATTTATGAACATAATTATATATATATATATATATATTATATTATATTAGGTCTTGAACTATGACAGTTCAGGTGCAAAACTGTCGGTCACCGATCCTAAATTAGATTATTCCAAATCCCTGAAGTATTTTGATGATATACAGAAAGTTTTGGATGACCATCAAAATTTGTGTTCGTATTCAGAAAGTGACAAAGAACAGAGTATGGAAGAAATTGAATCATCGTTAGAGGTATTTCAGTATATTGTTTTTACTAACTATTAGACTCCTGATCATTTGTGTGATATAAAAAGTTTGTGAAACAATAGCAAACACATTAATTTAATGAAAATAATATATTACTCCTAAAGTCTTCTAATCTTTGCATTTTTTCAAATTGCTCTCACCAATTGTTATCAGAAATCCATAAAATCTGGAGTCTACTGTATTACAGTTGAGAAGTATGCAAATCCAAGATACAAATTGCAGGAAGAAAAAGAAGCGATGTCAGAGGATGATAGGGATGCGATGCTCACTTCAGAGGAAACGAAATTCTTAGAAGCTTTTTCACTCGATTCTTTGCCAGTAGCAAAAGAAAGAAGTATAAATGCTCTTTATTCCATGGATTTGGACATTAAAGATCTATACACGAACTTTTCTTCTTTAACACAGGTAATTTTCTCGAAATATTCATGCGCTTATCCAATAGGATTGTTTTTGCATTGAAGTTAATTGAATTTCCAGTTTTTAAGAGCAAAACATGAAATTTCTGATATTACTATACCAGATGGAATCGAAAAAATGACAACACCATTAACCAAAGTTATCGAAGACATTCTTATTTCCACGGAAGCGATTATAAATATGGATCATTTATAATATTACCTTGTAAATTTTTATTTTTCTAAAATAAATTTATATTTAACTAGACCAAGATATTTTATTTCGCCTGAAATGTTGTTAAACGCCAAGGTATATGAATAAAATCTTAAGATTTTTTTAAAAGTCTTTATAGGTGTAATTAGAAATACATTACAGTGGTGGGATTCTTACGATCTGGGTCGTTCCTTCTTTTCTTTGTACAAAGCAAGTAGAGAAACATTAGCAACTTTGACAACTTTAAATCGGACTCCTGGAATGTCACCGACAGCATGACCTTTACGTCCAAATCCTGCTACCAAAACTTCGTCGTTCTCTTCGATGTTGTTCAAACAACCATCTCTGGGTACAAAAGCAGTGATCTTTTTACCATTCTTGATAAGCTGAACCCTGACGCATTTACGAATAGCTGAATTTGGTTGCTTAGCTTCTACACCGCTATAACATAAAAATTAGTTGTTATCAATAATTGCATAGTTCTCATTCGCTATATATATATATATATATACAAGAGGCAAATAGAAGAAACGTTTCATTACAACCGGGGACACTGTATAAATCATTCTAGCCATGTAAACATACACTTTTTCCAAGACAATGCCTTTGGCATGGGAAGCACCACCAAAAGGATTAGCTTTCCATCTGGTTCCTAAATGAGCTTTCTTATAATCTTTGTCATTCCAACGTTGATCACGTCTGTGATTGACGTGTTTACGTGCTGTACGAAGACCACGAGGCTTACCTGCAAACGGTTTTGAATAATTAGGTTATGTTTCAATCCTATTCGATCATTTCCACCATTTCGTTAAATTTATATCTAATCCCAGCATATATTATCTATCGTTAAATATTGTATTGCATGTCAAAAACACTGTTTACTGTAAGACAATGAATGTATTCTTTGTGTAAACTATAGAGTATTCACCAGCTACCACGTTATTTTTAATCGAATTCGAAATACACTATTTAGAAGTTAGTTATAGAGTTTTCAACAAAATTATAATTAAGGACGATAAAAAGGATTACATTGATCTTCGCATGTCTCATAATTACTATTTAATAATTGTAAAAACAATATAATTTCAATATTGATTATACATACCCATCTTGCTCGGTGTGCTGTACGACCGGAAGAGACCTAACCTCCATTAGCGGAAGTCTGACCAGTGTTACCAAATCGCACAACGATTCGCACGCGGTGGCCGCTAGATGGCGGCGTTTTCAGCCTCAGTAACAGAAAAATGGGTTACCTCGAGTACCCAGCAGAATATAACGGCCTCAGGGCTCTGGCCGCTCTGCTACCTTATTCTAGACACGGCACTGTTTTTCCCTAGAGGGGAAAGGCGCACCCTTTTTCTAACATTATTAACTTTGCGACAACTAATTTTTACGAGTGTACAATCTACGATACAGTTACACCGTGCTCTATGAGCATTATTACAATTCCCCAACAGTCACCAACAGTCCCCAATCATTCTGGGGAGCAGTTGGGAGCAGTAGAGAGTTAGGAACTTTGTGTTAATCGTTTTAGAGGAGTTGGTAAAACATTGGTCTTGTGATCTAACAGCTGAGGGTGGTGCAGTTCTTTAGGCGCAGAAGTTAATTTTCTTACAAAGGTTTATTGGAGTGCGAAGTATTTAGAGATAGACAACGAAAATGGTTGACCGTGCGCATATTAAAGAGATGATTCCTGTTCTACAGGACGAGAAAATTGGTAATTATTGTAAGACAATTTAATTTTAGTTTGACATTAGCCCCTCCCATAGAGTCTAATGTATTTGTTATTTGTAAAACGTCCATATATATTTCCTTAATTATGTTTTATTTATCTATTACAACCATGGTATTGATCAATATTTTAGATATGCTAGCAGCCACAAGTATTCTTCAACAACAGGCTGCTGACATTAGAAATCAAAGAATCACTTGGCAATCATATTTCCAGTAAGTACCATAGAGTATTGATTTTAATATAATTAACTAAATACTTAATACTTTTGAAATCTATCGTGACAGTTTCGTGATTTCAAAGTATAATGTACTTAAGCTTTTCTCTGTAAACACAAAAATATGTATATAGCTGTATTTTATATTTTATAGATCTCAAATGATATCGAAAGAAGATTATGATTTTATAGTTGCGTTCGATACAAGCGACGCTAGCGTCAGGGAGACAAAACTAAAAGAAAATCCGCATCAAGCTGCTAAAACTTTTCTGAACTTACTTGGTCACGTTTCAAAAGATCAAACTATCCAGTACATTCTTATAATGATCGACGATATGCTTCAGGTTTATCACTTTATTTAATGTAATAGAATGTATATATATATATCATTCATTTGAATGGAATAGTTTTAAAAAATAATACCTTTACAATTAGGAAGATCGAAGTCGTGTAGAAATTTTCAAAGAACATTCGAATCGGAAGCGAGAATCTGTATGGGGACCTTTCCTGAACTTATTGAACAGACAGGATGGATTTATCATGAACATGACTTCTCGTATTATTGCAAAACTTGCTTGTTGGAGTCATGATTTCATGGAAAAGACGGATCTTCAGTTCTATTTGACATGGTTAAAGGATCAACTGAAACTCAGCGTAAGTTCCAAACATCTATTCAGAAATATTACTTATGCTCTTATGTTCTATTCTATCTATTTTAAGTTATATGATTTAAGAAAGAGAAACGAATTTCTCAAGAAAGAGATTCTATGTTATATGCTTCTCATCTGTTGCTTAGCTTCTTTTTTCATAGAATGTGTGTGTGCACAATACAGGTGATGGGTATACTGTATTACGTTTTCTCCATTTCCCCCAACAATCTATAGGAGCATCATCTATGTAATTAGAGATAAGCAAAAATTGTACAAAAGAAAATAATGTATAAAATAATATTGTTGATAAAGGCAATATGCGTTTGCGACACATTGCAGATTTTCAGACAGATTTTTCTCGATTTTCAATGAGGAATCACTTCGCGTCTGCTTGTAAATACATGTTATTCGAGAGGACTCTGTATATCCATTTTATACATTTCTAATTATCACATAATATGTTTGTTTGTGTATGCACATATGAAATTATAAACTAATACAACTAACCATCGTACAGAAATTTAGGTATAACGCAACTGACTATGCAGCAGATCCGTGTTGCTTTGTTGTGAGGCCAAAGAATAGGTAGAAAAAGTTTCTAATTTAAGTAAAGTTTTATATGCATGTATAAGTCGCATGGGTTTTAGCTGGAGGCTCTTGAAGAGACAGACTTGCATGCGGGAGTAAAACAACCGAATACTGTGGACCATGAGGCATATGAGCTACATGAACAAATGAATCCGGTTGGTCTTATAATAACCGATTATTAATATTATATACAATATACCTAAACTGTTTTTACCTTATCATGTAAATATTAGTAAGTATTAGATGATTGCACAAGTCCACGTGCCCGATTTGCACAGATACCGCAAACTGTACTGCACAGTGGAGTCTAAAAAAGAAAATTATATACTCCACCATTCTTTTCTGATTGTATTCTTCAAAGTTTAACTATTAAATTTTATTTTTTAATCGGCCACGAACAGTTATGCAATCATTCGATATAAAAAAAGAGGTTTTCAGAAATAGATACATGCAATTATTGTTATTTCGAATAAATATAATTACATGCAGATATGAATTAGTCGCTGGACCTTTTTGAAAGAGGAATATGATCGTTCACTGCCCACAGAAAGTCAATAATAGTTTAATAATCTATATTTCACTTTGTTTGTGCACACACATGATTTTCACATTTTGGTTCATTCTATAAATTCATATAATAACTTAAGATAATACACATGTTTTTGTTTTTTTTATTTAGAATAACGAATACATTCAATCTGTGGCAAGGTGTCTGCAAATGATGCTTCGTATAGATGAGTATCGTTTTGCGTTTGTATCTGTAGATGGAATTTCCACGTTGCTTAGCGTTTTGACAGGCAGAGTAAACTTCCAAGTACAATATCAACTGATATTTTGCCTGTGGGTACTTACTTTTAATCCGTTGCTCGCAGAGAAGATGAACAAGTATGTATGCGCGCGCTATAGAACTCCGAATAAAGTTTATATAGAAAATCGTTGAGTTTATGGTACAACGATGACGCTTACCTTTCAGATTCAACGTTATACCCATCTTGGCTGATATATTAAGCGACTCTGTCAAGGAGAAAGTAACACGTATTATTTTAGCAGTGTTTAGGGTAAGTTTCATCATTTATTGTACTTATTATTATACTGCGGATTTTATGTATTAATGAGAAAGAAAAAAATGGGCATGTACAATTTAAAGCAGTGCACATGTTAAAAATATTCAAGGACTCTTTCGTCCTGCAATCGATACGAACATTTTTTATTTTCCATGAAGATCCGCAGTCTACTTATTATATACTTGTACCTATTGATTATTGACATTCCACAGAATCTTATTGAGAAAGTAGAAGACGGACAAGTTGCCAAAGAACATTGCATCGCTATGGTACAGTGTAAAGTATTGAAACAACTGTCGATTCTTGGACAACGTAAATTCGATGATGAAGATATCACTGGTGATATTGAATTCTTGAACGATAAATTACAAGCGTCTGTACAGGATTTGAGTTCCTTTGACGAGTACTCGACCGAAGTAAAATCTGGCCGCCTCGAATGGTCTCCTGTTCATAAATCTGGCAAATTCTGGCGAGAGAACGCTAGCCGGCTTAACGAGAAGAATTACGAGTTGTTGCGTATTTTAATTCACTTATTAGAAGGCAGTAAAGATCCTCTGGTCCTCAGCGTAGCCAGTTTTGATATCGGAGAATACGTAAGACACTATCCTCGTGGCAAACAGTACGTTTTCGTATTTTTATACTCGTTCAGTCGTTTATAAAAGTCGTTTATATTGTCCTCACATTTTTTTCTGTAATGCTTCTAGTATAATTGAACAACTTGGAGGGAAGCAACGAGTGATGCAACTTCTTGGACACGAAGATCCTAATGTGAGATACGAAGCTCTTCTCGCGGTACAGAAGCTCATGGTGCACAATTGGTAAGTTATTTTTGAACTTGGGCTATTCTTATCAAGTAGAAGAATCAAGTATAATTATTAATTTGTTTGATCATCTAATTTACAGGGAATACTTAGGAAAGCAATTGGAAAAAGAACAAACAGGAGCGTCAGGTCCACCAGGCGCGAAACCAAGCGCACAAGTTCCAGCCAAAGCTTAAACGCGAACGCGTAGCCATTGTATATGCAAGTTTCGCTTAAAAATCTGTATATTTAATCTTTCTTCTATATTTTCTCTCGTACAACATATGTACTCTTTTATTGCTATCAAGCAAATACTAAAGTAAAAAATTCCATTGAAGAAATTACATTCCCTTGTATTCCGGCAGCAGAGTAGATACAAAGAATACACAGAGTGACATATAAATACAAGAGGATTTATCGGTGATTCGGCGGCGGCTTTCAAATATGCAGATCAGTGATTGTACAAATACATCGTCTTAATAATAAGATGGTCGTGTGTATAAATTGTAATGGAATTTGTAATTAAGATGTTTAACGGAATGTTAAGAAAAAATAAAAGTATTATTATTACTAGTGAAGTAGTAAAAAAGAAGTACATGCAATCTTTATGTTTCTTTTATTTCTCTGCGAATGACAGTTTTACGTTGATATTACAAGATGTCAATTGCGTTACAAGATAACGAAAGATGTATGGTATATCTACTTCTCTTACAAATTCATCATCGCCACAAAGACGACATCTTGATTTATTGCCAAATCCTGACGCGCTTAAAGTAGTTTCCATTACTGGACCTAACAATGTCCCACACTTTTGGCAAACTAAAGTCTGTAATCAGAATATAATTAATAATTATTATTAATTCATTAACTAGAAAACTTGCGAAGATTCAAAAGTGTACCGTAGTCTTATCTGAACAATGGAAAAGGCGATCTTGTAACAAAAACGAACATCCATGAGATATTAACGAATCTCGTTCCATTTCTCCAAATCGAACACCGCCACCTCTTCGTCTACCTTTTATAGGCTGCCTTGTCAACACGTCTATTGGACCAGTGCTTCGAACCTATCAAATAATACATATAATCCGTGTAATTAAGGTCGACTTAACGACTTTATCTTTTCTCTTAATATGTTTAATAGGTTGAAAATGTTTTAAATTGAAATTTAAGTTAGGTGTACAATTAAAATAAGTTTTCTCATAAATGCATCAAATCCGCTGTCCAAGGAATTGAAAGTTTACTTACTTGCCACTTGTCCGAAACCATATGCCTCAATCGTTGATAATGCACAATTCCGAAAAAGATATCAGCAGTCATTTCTCTGCCATCTATCCCAGAATACATCCTTTCGGTTCCATAATAATTGTAACCTCCACGTTCCAACAATTTTCCAAAATATTCAACAGCTGTTTCATTCTCGTTGAATCGGAAAGATGTTGCATCGTGTACTAGTCCATGTACTGCTGCTGATTTTCCCGCCATTACTTCGATCATCATAGCTATACATAATAATTTCATTGATTTCGTAATCGCAGAAGCAAATATGAAATTTGAAAAGAAAAATTTGATTTCACCTATTGTCATACGACTTGGAAAACCATGAGGGTTGAACACGATATCAGGAATCAAACCAGTTTCTGTAAATGGCAAATCCTCTGCTGGCCATTTTTGTGAACAAATTCCTTTCTGACCTGCCCTGGATGCAAATTTATCTCCAACACTTGGATTTCGCTAAAATTTCAGAATAATCAGTAAAGATGAGAAGCGTGTGTAACAGCGTGTAACATAGACGAAATGATGTTTTGCTTACTGAAATGCGAAATGTAATGCAAGCTCTGCGTGGAATGTGACTATGTAATGAACCACACAGTTTTACAGTATCGACATGAGCATCCTCTTTCCCATGATATTTACCAGTAGTGTATGTCGACTTATCTGCATCGTAGTAACTTTTCAAGTAATCCTATTAGAATTTATTTCGATTTCGAATTGCTAGAAACCTTGGGAGGCTTTTATTAAAGGAACTTACCAATAATAAACATCACCTTCAGAAATAATAGTACCGGGTAGAGGAAGACCGTCGGTGTCTAATTTTTCTGCTAGTTCAGGTTTATCTGGATTTCGTGCAAAATAACTTCTTTGATCTTCTAGGTCAACAAACTCAGATTTGTAAATTATTCCGTGCGCGAACCCTCTATCGTAAGCAGCTTTATTAATAATCATCGCATCTTCCATATCGTACCCCTATCAAATATACAGGATGCGTTCAGATATATACATACATATATATATTTATATATATATATATACATAACTATTATTATTAGACTGTAAATCTTTATGCAGCATTTATGGTTTCTAAGAATTTTCAAAAAATCAACAACCTACAACATAAAATTCCACAAAATTCAATACGATTTTTATTTATTTCAGATTTGCAAAGGTTACTACCACTGGAAATATGATTTTATTTTATTGCACTTTTTTAAAATTAAAAATTGCATAAACATCCACAGTCTAATTATAATCTACTTACTGTGTATGAAATAACAGCTACTATGGCGTTAGTACCCATGGCAAAATCATCAAGATTTATTTTATCGTGATGTACAGGACGGAAAAGCGGTGTTGCAGGTGTTTGAAGTCTATATAATTTCGTTTCTGATTGTAATTGCCATGTATGACATGGAGTACCCATTGTTTGTTTACCCATCTATAAGAGAATATAATTAGATATTTATTACCAATTCTATCTGAAAAGAGGATACTTGTAAAAATAACACCTTACTTGGCACTGGTACATATTTCTTGGACTCTGATTACAATCTGGCATTGGAATAAGACTTGCTAAATTACTTAGAAAGGCTGTTTTTGATAACTCTTGATGCGACGTCAACTGTTAGCAATCACATAAATGAAAACCCGGCAAATAATATAGAATTACATCAAGAAAAATATACAACATGTTTATATTACCCCTTCGTAAGCTTCTTCGGGTGTGACACAGATATCTAAATAAATTTGTTCAAACGTTCCTATATATTCAATCTTCTTAGCAATCAAATTCATGACTGGTCTCATCATACGTGCTGGACTTGAGAATAAATACAAACCTGGGTACTGAGCAGGTACATTCTTTTTTGGTACTAGAGCTATTTCCATTGTAGAGGGTACCTAAAATCATATGTTATGAACGAATCAATCAATCGAAACGACGAATAGATTACGCGGCCAGGCCAGGATTCATCGATCAGGTAAAATTTGAAAAATTACTTCTTTCCCATTTATTTTAAGTAATCTAAGTTTATCTGTTATCCTAGCAACTATATTGTCGTTTATCACTCCAATCAATTTCCCGTCCAACATTACAACATACGAACTCTTCCAGTCATCGGCAATAGATAACGGGACCATCCCAAGATCCATTAATACTATAGGAACATTCGCTTTTAATTTCGCATCTGGGTGCTTTGTAATGATACAATTCATTGTTAAGTGATTCAGAAGTCCACAGGGCGCACCGTCCGGTGTATGAACAGGACAAATAAAGCCTGTAGTTACATAAAAGAAAACGAAAAAGAAAAAGAAACGATTATTAACTCTGTTACTAATGCAACCATGATCATCCTTAATTATTACTGGACTGCAGATCTTTATCAATATAATAAAAATGTTCTGCATCGATTATGGAAAGCAGGAATAGTATTAAAACATTCTGGAATTTTTTTATTCTTTTCATACTTAACCCAGCCAATTTCTTCATAAATGCATAAAAATCCACAGTCTATTGATTACAATATAGAGACAGATAGTTACCCCACGCATCTGGCAATAATTGTCTGGCTTCGGTTGTTCTCATTTCTTGGAAAAAAGAACCTCTATGAATTGCACGAAAATGACTCATATAACGCATTCTGTTAATATTTTCAGCGACGATTGTAAGACCGCTACTTTGCATAAGTCCTAAACCCGTAGCTGATCTTATATTTCCAGTTGCTAAGAAATTCTCCATTTGCGATTCAAGCGAGCTTGTATGTTTCATTATATTTAACATTTCCTCTGAATAAAACGCAATTTGCATAGAAACATTTTATAGAGAAATGTAATTTGCATTAAAGTAGAATTTTGTTAAAATACTTACGTACGCTTAAAGTGTACCTATTACCAGCGCTTCTTGCACGCTTCAAAATACCCATTTTAAGACCTGTTAACCAAGTATATAGTTTCTCCTTCAGAACTTGCAGATACAGGTGACCACCGAGTAAACATTCTTGCATCATTACAGCATCGGCTCCCTCGACGGCACACTTATTGTTCGCAAGAGCGAATAGCTTTTTCGTCATAAAAACCAGTAAGTAAAATTTATCCAAAGGATCATTTAGGTGAATTGCTATACAATGCCTGAAAAAATACATCTATTAACCAAATGAAATGAAATAAAATAATGCGCACGCATACACCATGTATTTCTAGCGCTCACTTAATTATGAAGTCGCAAACATCTGTATCGGTAGCATCTTGAGGTAATTCGTAGAACTTTATTCTAAACATTCTTCCTATATAAGCCTTGCACTGATCATGGCTGTGTAGATCTTGCTTATGGATTTCTCTGAGCATATTTAAAATACAACCTTTATAATAAAGATCATCCTCGCTACCAGCTGTTAATGCGTTATAAATAAAAATATCTGAAACGTCTACTAAACATTTTAGCATCAAGACTAGAGGTACGTAGTATAAAATTTTTCTGTACGTGAACATTAACTTTGCAGATCCATCGGTCACATAGTGCAATGTATTATTCTGTAAAACATGTATTTTAATAATACTGTGTTAAATCAATGTGAAAAAAAAAACAGTGACAAGTCTTTTATCTAACAACATACATACCGTCGCAGTATTATCATCGCGCACACTTCTTAGAAGTAGACCAAGATCGCTAAATTGTACCCCGCGAGCTTTCCATCCAGATCTTCTAATAGCTATAGGATAATTCCTTCTTGTCATTAAAAGCATTCTTATGAGTCTCTCTAGTCCTTTAATTATAAAATATCCACCCCATTCTTGTTCGTGTTCTCCATGACTAACTAATTCCTTTGGACTCATTTTATTTAAATGACATCTATTCGACTGTAGAATTAAATATAAATTAGATACATAGGGAGGATAAAGTGTTTCTTCTAAAGAATATTAATAACTTTAAAGGGAAATGTTGTTCAGAATGATGGTCTTGACAACATATCTAAAACTAGTTGAAAACGGAGAGAACTTTATTGGGAATTTTGATTGTCTATTAAAATATTTCAATATATTTTTAGAGTGTTTAGTGTTTAGAGTGTTAAGTTGATTAAATTTATAGTTGCATACTTTAACCATAATTGGAATCTCTCCTAAATCTCTTTCAAGAGCTTCTTGAATTTTATCATTAATAGACCATCCCAGTTTAACTGTCATTTTTCCTTTGTAAGTACATCCTCTTTGGCGGCACTCTGTAGGATAAATTCTATGATTCTTCACTCCGATAGTCCCGACAGGAACAGAAGGCTGATGAACAGTCACATCGTCGATCCACAGTGCCACTTTTTCTTCGTTCGGAAGGTGAATATAAACAAGCGGATTATCCCTAACACCTTCGGAGAGACCATCTTCCAGCATATAATTAAAAGAGTCTATATGCGGTGTACCCAAATTCTGTAGTAACTAAAGTGAATAATAATTCATATTAGAAATATTAGATATGGACGTGTCCAGGAAACTTCAAGATTTAGTAAACTTAGTAGAAAACAATGTTATACTTACAGCATTTTGCTCCTCCGGTGGTTTACCAAAAGTTTGCGAGGTATTTGTTAGTTTTGGTTCAATTAACATTTTCCTGTTTTGCGAAAAATAACACTTCACTCAAAATAACAACAATCAACACCTTAGTGTATAAACGTGCTTTAGATATATTCAATTCACATGGAGTGTGAAGCGCCGACACTGTTGCATCGCAGTACTATCAACGGAAGTTTCATAAATTTATGTTGCACGACTGTAAACCATTGTGAACCACTGCTTACTTCATTTACCAGATGACGCAAGTGGGAAAAATGCTACAGTTTGTTCAGAAGTCGCAGTACCATGGGGTAAAAAACAAACGAGCGTTGATTGGAATATTGGGTGCTTTTTTTCGCGCGTAGCTTTTTCTTAGTTGCGCTCGCGCAGGTTTTTTTTTATTGCGCCTACGCAGATTTTTTTAGTTGCGACCACGCAACTTTTTTTTAGTTGCGCCCACGCAGGTTTTTTTTTAGTTGCCCCAACTATAAATAATAAATTTGTCAATAATTGTTGTCACGGCGATCGACATCGATTGATATTCGATTTTGAATTATCTTGTGACACGGCTTGTGGGCACCAGATACTCCGTTATCTTGGAACACTGCGTCCTATGCATATCTCGTATAGCTATATGTATAAGGATTGAGTTATACTTAACCTAACCTTAAATTTACTAAAAAAAAGAGAACGTATGTAAATAAATGATAATGAAGTAATTATTTGTAAAAAGTATTGACTGAATGGTTGTAATAAGTAATTAACATCTGAAAATGTTATATATTTTTATAATGCGAAGATAAAATGATCTTGTTTTAAACTTTCTATTTTCTCTGAAATTGTCGAAAATATTGTGACAACAATGACAAAAGTAAATACATATGAAATTTTTAATCAGGCTGACGATAAATTTTATACACTCCATATAGAATGGCTTAATTCACACTTCGAAGTAATATTATTAGAACCGTCGATATTACCATTAAATGGCAAGGTCTGTATATGCACTTCTACATATATTCGAAATTCTTATGGATATCTTTTTGGTTTTTATTTAGATTAAAACACTTTTACATTGCAGATGAATACCGAAGATATAAAAAGTTTTTGTAAGGAATTATCCAAGACAGTTGAAGACTATGTGCGAGAGACTAAGGAAATATTTTCTGGAGAAAGGAAGGAAATTAAGTTTCTTATCGACGAAAATAGAATAGAATGGAAGAATAATTTGTGGATCCTCGGGAAAATTGATTTAAACCCAGTTTCCGATATTAAAATGATCTCGGAGAGCTTTCAACGATCTCTAAAGTTTTATCAAGGTATTCAGAAAAAATTAAGTAGCATGGAAGAGGAAAATAAAAGTTTGACTGAAAAGAATATAAAACTACAGTCAGATATAGATAAAATGATAGAAGCTAAAATTGTTATGGAACAAGACATGTATAAAAAGTTTATGTTACTTCTAAATGCTAAAAAGAAAAAGATACAGGAACTAGAATGTAAAAAGGAACAGAGTACCAAAGAATCGATTTATGATGTGCCTACCGATGAAAGCGACGAGTCGGATATAGGAGATGCTAAACCAAATAGGAAGAGAAAAAATGCTGACGATAAGAATTCTGCATTTTTGCAGAGGAGAAAATGTACAACCAATAAAGTTCGATCAACTAGTCCCAAAGCATCTACTAGTAAAGAGTGTATAAATGATGATATAGAAATGCAAAAGAATGTTACGATAGGAGAAAACGAAAGTATACAAATTGGTCAAAGTTGTATTTCTGACTCTAGAAAATCAACAACTAACTCAAGCTTAATTTTAGATGGAACAGAATCAGACGAAGACTTATTTTCCTGTTGAATTTTTTATACACTAATTGTAAATATAATTAATAATTAAAAACTGTTTATCTATGTTACTTGTATAGATAAACAGTTTCATTTTATATTTAAAATAGTATTTTATGCAATAGTAAGTACTGTGTACTAGCCAAATTCTATACTATGAAAAATACATTTTCAATGTACTTGTCACGTTAATCCAAATGATTTTTACAAAACGAGTTTTATTCTTGTTTATGAAATCATTGAAAAATGTTGCAAAAATAACATTTTATACAATATATTTTTTAAGATTTATCATATATAAAATAGCACTGTATTGTAAAAATCTGTTTTTTATATTGTGTATGTTTTTCTTGTATAAGTAAAGTTCAAGCAAAAATACACAGATTTTTTTTTAAATAGCCAGATGATTTCGTCGATTACTTTAAATTTTCGGTTCGGAAATCGAAAATAAATAAATAAAATTAATTATATTTTTCAACATAAATAACATATTAAAATTAAGTTGATCGCTCGATAAAACTCGGTAGGGCCTTCTTTTTCAATACTGTAACTTTTTATAGCTTTAGAAATCTTTGGAGAAAAATTAATCGTAACTCGTGTAAATACACTCGGACCTTGATTATACTAAATTCTTTATTATTTGTACAGGTTCCACGTGTAAATAGCAACAAATCGATGAAGATTAAACCTAACGCTGACACTAAGCAACTCACGTTACCCTGCTTAATCGAGGTTCTACTGTTCATTTAAAATACAATAAAGTCGCGTTCTAGTCGAGATCTCTGAGGATCTCCACCATCACTGTCCCTTCGCCTACTCCTTCCACTGGGGGACATCCCCGCGACTTGCGTTTTCTACCTACGTTCGGCATCTTTTCTACCTTCCTTGTACTTTATAAAAAAATAGTTTCCCTACACGATCCCTGTCTCTGCTCGGATGTACTGTAGACTGTAAAGGTGCGATTATAGTGGAGCGTCAAGCATCGGTGATAGTGGCACTGAGCGGCACGGTGAGCAGCGTGGCAAAACAAACCAATGTAATGAAATGCAGCGGTGTATGTATATGATGTACATAGTGGAGCGGTGTGGTGCGGTGCGATTCGTTACATTGTTTTTTTTTTCGCCGCGCTGCTTACCGCGGCATTTTACAAACTTGTAAATGCTACAAATTTATAAAGATTTACGCGATGACGATTCTTGAAGAAACAGTAGTATATACATATATTATAGTGTCAATGTCGCGAATCATGAGAGAACTGTCGATCGTTTGGCTCTGATGACATCCGTGGGTGACTAGAGGAGGATAGTGTTGATGGAGATGGAGACGGCGTAGTAAACGGAGTATAATAATCGTAACGATAATAAGCAAACGATTCCCATCGAGTTGGGTGTTGTACGTCGAAAGATGTGGTAGTTGTAACGGGTGTACCAGTAGAATAATAACTCCTTTCAGGCACGTTCGGAACATAGTTGTATTGGGGTTCCAACAGGCTCTGCAAATGCCTGATATAAGTTATGGCATGTCTGAGCGATTCTATTTTCGATAGTTTCTTCCCGGGTGGTTTACAGATTGGTAATTTCGATCGTAAAAGTTCGAACGCGCGATTCATGTCTCTCATCCTTGTTCGTTCCCGGTCGCAAGCGGATTTCTTATAATCTGAAAACGAAGTACCGACTAGATTAATATTTATATGTAATGACAATTCGTTTTTTCAACATGTTTCCAAATTCTTCTTTTAAGGAATATTTAAATCCCACCCTTTTCGGTTTGCGACGATTCACGCTGCACCGATTTAATGTTCGTTTCATGAAGAATTTCCAAGTGCGGATGACTATTAATCACTTCTGGTTCCGGCACTCTTATCACAAACACACGATTGCCAATTTCCTGACGATCTTCGAAATTTCTATGCTGCCATCCTCTTCTTCCTATCTGCCGCCGCGGTAACATTGAATCTTCTACAAGCAAGTTCGTTATCAAAAAGAATTTGTCCCTCCCATTGGCAGATATGTAATTATATGTATGTATTTACAGGGCGGTCCCGTAAATGTTGTACTTCCTTGAAAGGGCTGAGGCCAAATCCTGAGGTCATTTGAAACGATAAATAATCTTAGGCATCATCCCTTTGTCAGGAAATACAAAAGAAAAAGAAAACAATACCGTTTGTAAGATCTCGGAAAATGCGAGAAAACTAAAAATATATCTATTACTAGCCGTGACAAAACTATATAAGACGTATATAAATATATTTCTATAGATACCTGATTCGCTCCCAATTAATTGACCCTGCAAATATTGATCGATCGGCGGTAATTTCGACGGAGAACTATCATCTTTCTGGTGCAGCAATTCTTGTTGCAGTTCAGAATTCTTGTCCAGATCTAACAATATCGGCGAATGATCACAGTCTTCGTTATTACTATCGTTCTCCGACTGAAAAGTACGATTCTTCCTTTAGCCGAGAAACGAATTTTTAGTCATTTTTTAATCGAACGCCGTAGGAGCGCTATCAATGGTTCGACAATCGTTTTAATAAACAGTCGCATAGAAAATTCTTCGATTTGAAACTTCTACTCGGACAACAAGTTTTCGAAACGAAACTTTTCACTCTTTCAAAAGGGGTTGACAGATGTTAATTATTACCTCATTCCTTAGTGGTTCGTTCGTATATTCTTCTAGATCCATATCGGCGAATAAATCGTTAATCAAATAATTAATCACACCCGATCACCGTCGGCTACACCTAGCCGAACAAAAATGTTAAAAAAGCTACTGATGTACCTTCGAGAAGCTATCCTAAGGCATACACCATGCAGGACTGTCGAACGCGTTTGTCGTCAGATAAGATGTGGATCGGTCACAGACAGTCGTTATTAATGTTAATTTTATCCATTTATTAAGTATTCAGGTGTTCCGACAGAGGCACTCAATGTACGGCGAAACAGATCAAAGATCTGTTCGAATCATCCTGCGCTATCAAGGAATTTCCAATTCCTTATTATAATTATGCATTGACTATACTTGTAATTGTTGACGAGCAGAAACATTTTTTATTATATCGCGATATTAAAACCGTTGTAATTTCGATATAAAAGCGATTCCGTTGAATGATCTTGAGTCGTATTGTTTCTATAACATCGTATGAGAACCTCTGGGATGATCGGAATAAAAGTGGGAATACAAACATCGAAACATAATAGACGCCTGCCCGATGGAAATACTAATAAGCTGGCTCCGTGCATGTACCCTAGGGTGGCTCTTACACATTTACTCTTGAAGAACTCTTGAAACTCTTTTTGCGGCATCCTTCAGGATTGCTCCAATAAATAAAAAAATAATCTGTACAAAGTGTCAGCTCGATCGAATAAGAGAGGGGAGAACGCGTTCCCTGGTCCTTAAACGTTAAAATAATCAATTAAACGCTCCTAAAATCGATTTTCACGAATATCTTCTAAATTACTCACTCTATCGAACAATATATTAGACGAAATCAGAGTTGGCCGCTATTCGAATTGTTCCGAATAAACGTATTTTTAATTGAATATTTCACTCGGAAGATCATTACTATTCATTATTGTAGAAGGTATTTGAATAAAAAGTTATCTATATAAACAAAAAAGCTGCAATACGATATACAATGTTCTTTATTATAATTGAATAGCGGATTGTGTGCATTTATGACAAAATTATGAGTAGACGTAATTTAAAACAGTGAAATTATAATTAGAAGAATTTATGAATAGCAGTTATATTATTTCAAAGTTATTAAATAAATATCTGTTCACTTCGCTCACTAACTCATCCCGCGACTTCGTTGCTCTGGGTTTTCGCGCGACAGAAGTATTTTATATATAACAGAAAGATAACAATTTGCTGGGGTGAAAAGGAAGAATTTTTTCCTTTACCAAACTGTTGGTTGAAGCTTCGTTTTTAAATTACTAACGAAGTTAAGGAAAGGTAAACATTGTTTAACGAGCTGACTGTAAATACAAATTGAATTGAATTAAAATTAGAAAAATGTTTATATTATAAAACAAAATTTTAATTTGTGCAACTTTGAAAATATTATCATAAATTTCATCCCGATATTTTTTATTGGTTGCAAAGTTATAGAAAAATGCCAGTAGTCAACCCCCTTTCCCTTCCGTAATGCTGTCTCCTCACCATCGCGCTTCGGCTCTTCGCTCAGCGGTCAAAATGTTTCGTTGCGAGTGAATTTCAGCTGATTTCGCTATTGCCAAATATACCGATGTTTCGCGACCTTTTCTCACGTTTTTTCTACATACAGTCAACATAAGCAAACTACACTCCCCTTATTTAGCGTCCCTTCTTGGAGGGGATGCATCTTACCAGGGGACAGGGAGGAGGTGGATTTTACCCAGAAAATAGGCCCGCACTGGCCGGAAAAATTTCTCGGGCACGGACGAGGCAAACGGTACACGTTGCTCAGCCCCGCCGATTCTGACAATTTTACTGGATTTTTTAAAACGCAGTTATCTTCATAATACCTTAACCCTTGAGAAAGTGGAACCCGAAAATTTTTAATACTTTAAAAAAGCACACACACACACACACATATATATATAGAAAATAATCTACAATTACAAAGAAGAATAAGTTCCAGATGTTAAAAAAACCCACATTTTTCGCTTATGTTTATAGATTGTGAATAATGATGAATATTTCTTTGGAAGTTAATTGTCGTATGCAAACATTTCGATTCCGTCGCGTGATACACACATCTGGCAAACACACTACCACAGTTGATTGTTTATTATTAAAATAAATGTTCTTCCTTCAGAAATTTATTTGAATTTTTTCATGCTAACTATGAAATCGTCAAATATAAAAAACATACAAATATTATGTGCCATAAAATCAATTATTTAAATACTATTTTATGAAATAATACTTAATTTGTTTGTTCGAAAATTAGGCTTTGCATCACATTTTCTTACTAAATAAGTACATTCATAACTTACACGTAAAATATTTTGAAGGTATATATAAAAAGAAATGTGCTGTTATAAGATAAGTTTGTATTTATTTCATATGGTAAAAAATTACTTCTTTTCAACTTTTTTGTTTGCAGCAGCCTTGGCTTTCTTTACCTTCTTTTTTAATCTGTAAAATACATCTGTCCTCAACTTGTTTCGGATTTGTCTGGCTTTTCTCAACTTAAAACGGTCAAAGTCGCTAAGTTCCAAACGCTGTAATCAAAACGGAAAGATTAGTTTTCTATTTCTACAGTACTATAAAAGCATTAAATTAAGCAATAACATAGTTAATGCTACTAAAACAAAATTAAAATTACCTTCTTTTTGGCTTCTACCTTTCTTGCCCACATAGTCTGTTTCCAAGAATCATCGATGTTTGCAGTTTCCCATGCTTTGCGTACAACGCGAGTAGATCCAGTGTATGGGAAATGGATACGAAATTTGGTTAAATGAAGTTGATTTAACCTCATTCCAGTACGCGGTACGTTTGACGCAGGTCCATCAACCAAAACCTGAAAATATTTTCTGTTAATAGGGAAGCTTAGCACATTCGTTTCTTTCAAAACGTGTCAGATTAATATATCAGTTACAGTATTTAGCATCAATAAAATATCAGCCGGCAATTCCTATCAATACAACTGGGATCATCATTGTTTATTTAAAATACAAGAAAGAAAGACACTAAATAACGTAAAATTCTTACCCGATTTTGGTCAATGACATCTACAATTGCTACGAGTTTGCCCTGATACGGGCCGTCACTGACATAGGCAACGCGGCCCGACTCGACAAACCTCTGGAATGGCTGTTCAAACATAAAAACGTTTCCGTTTATTAAATTATTGCATAACAATCATTTTGTAATTTAATGTAATTAGCCTTTGATTCAATAACAGAAGACATAGACACATTCGTTTACAGAACCGTAAGTATCTCTACCATGTGGTTCAACATCGACGCAACTGTTAGGTTATATGGAATAATAGTTTATATCTTTCGCACGGTGCGAAAACTATGTAAAATAAATTTGAACACATGCTATCCAAATGAAAATATTTTCGAGAAACAAGAACTTGTTCGTTAATGTTATAGATTTTAAGCGTAATATAAGGAAATTTCAAACGATATTTCACTTACCATGATTGCCCGGAAGTAAAAGACCAGTGCAGCTTATAATCGTATGAGATACTAGTGGTACCAACTGTTTCAAGTAACTTAGTCCTAGTTTCGATGCGGAACAAGTATCATTTCCAATGAAATTCTCTAAACATATGTCGCGATCCACCGTCAAAGAAACAATCTTATTTTGCAATGTAAAAAAGAAAGTTCACTATTTTTTTTAACTTGACTGTAAACTATTATTCTCCGCCTCTCTAATATGTAAACTTATCAAATATTTGAAAGAAACATTTCATGTTTTCATCATCGACATTTGAAGTTATGCGAAAATCTTCGTGCCACAAATGAATAAATAAGAATTTCTAAAATATAATAAAATATTCCCATTCCTTGAATTTGATAAAATAGAATTACAGTAATATCTGTAATGATGTGTGACTGGAATCACCAGCTCTTTCAAGGAAGTACAGCATTTTTGAAACACCCTGTATGTCAATGAAGATTGTGATTCTTCTATGGAAACAGTAGATGGCGTTGCGAAACGAGAAAAAATTTTTTTCTAGTAGCTTGCATCGTAAACTCCATTTCGCTTTATGCGTTTGTACCATGTACATATAAATAGTACTCTAGTACTTACTTGTGTTTCGATAAATGGTATAGTTTTATACCGTTCGTGAAGTGACACCTGTATCTGAACGTTTCCATTTGTTGCAAAGTGGTCTTTAAAATATCAAAGAGTTTTTGTAATTACATACGTATTAGTACATTGTGTATGAAACATATCTTTTGAATAAATTTCAAGAAACAGATCAAGCAAAGTGCATTAGTTATACATTGAAATAATCATTAGGAATCAACGAAAGGAGTTATACTTATTAGGTAGAATAAGTAGAAAGAGATACAATACAGATAATTAATTTCCACAATTTCTCGTATATTTGGCAATCATTTTGGCCATTCGAAGAAAACTATTCTATTGTCGAGTAGAGATGCAGTTTTTCGATTTATTCGAATTAGTATTAACAATGAGCATTGTATTAGATAGGAAAGATAGGATACAATGAACAGATAATAGAATGGATTTTATCATGTGTGAAATTTAATGTTTTTACAATATGAATAAGGAGATCGTTTATTTGCCTGCTTGAGCAATTAGTGTAAAAACATCTACAAGAATGACATCCACGGATATTCATGATTTATTATCTGGTCCACTGGTAACGTGGGTAAGTGTTTGTTTTTATAGCTTATTTTTTGAACATACCAAGTACATGTACATACTTGATCATTTCTTTCTAATAGTTTGCCAGTTGCTTGGAGGATCCTAATTTATTAACTAGTTACGATGACTTGGTCGACGGTATGTTGTTACACAATGTATTTTTACAAATGTAAGTAAATAAGTCTATATATTCATAAATTTTCATTTTCTCTTGAAGATCTGCTAGAATAAATCAATAATATCGTGTTACACGTTTATAGAGATCCAGAGCCATTACACGATGAAATTATCGCTTCAGAGGATAGTCCATTAATTCGTGTGAAAAATCTGAAAGTTATAGTAGATAATATAAAACAGTTTTACGAAGAGGAACTGGGTCATTTAGTTCTAAGGGTACCAGATACAACAAATTTAGGAAAAGAACCGGAACATTATGTTTCGGAAATGAAATTATTATTGCTGTTACTTCTTGGTTGTGCTGTGCAATGTCCTAACAAGGAGAAATTTATTACAAAAATAAAGGCATTGCACGTCGACACGCAACTCGCGATAGTCGAATGCATTAAACAAGTATGAACTTTTAATGTAGCATTCCAAGTCTAACTAAGTCGACAGCATTAATATTATAATATTATATTGTATTATATTGTATTACTAGGTCACGGATTATCAAGATATTGTTCTGACACAAGATGCGATGGAAAATGTAAATATGAGTAATTTATTTATGCAGATAAAAAAGTTGAAACAAGAGTTAGACGTGTATCGCCAGGTATGTCGCATAAATAGTAATTAATAGACTGCGGATGTTTGCGCATTTTTCAATTTTTATAGACAAATTTGAAGAACGTGGCCTAAAATAAAATCGTATTTTTAATGGGAACAGCTGTTGTAGATCCAAAACAAATAAAAATCTTACTCAATTCTATCGAATTTTATTTGGTAACATTTTTTGAACATTTTCATAAGCCATAAATGCATAAAGATCCGCAGTCTAGCAATTAATATTATTCCAGTACAGTATTAATAACTTAGAAAAATATTATTGGATAATAGAGATGCAGAGATACAGCTATAAATGAAAATGCAGAAAGAAATGATTCCTCTAACAGCGTAGAAGCGGAAGATATAAATAAAGTTCAGTTATCCAATCTTATTACTAAATCGGAACGTGAAGATAACCATCACTATGCAGTTGAATTGGCAGATTGGAAATCCAAAGTTAGAAAACAACGACAAGAATTGTATGTTCAACATGTTTATCGCTGGCATAGAATAGAATATGCTGTCGGTGTATTCTATTCTATTCTATTATATTATATTGTTTTTAGGGAAGAGAAAACTGAAGCATTGTTAGAATGCAAAGAGGATCTTGAGTATCATAAACTGTTGGTGACCAAATTGAAGCAAGAGAATCATGATTTGATGCATGAAGCACGCACAGCAAAATCTTACAGAGATGAATTAGACGCGGTAATTGAAAGAGCGGATCGTGCTGATAGATTAGAGCAGGAAGTAGTAAGATACAGAGAAAAACTTACCGACATCGAATTTTATAAAACTCGCATAGAAGAGATAAGGGAAGATAACAGGTACTTTACATAATTCATCTATTTATTCCCTAATATGTAATTTGATGTTACCTTAAATTTCCTTAAAAAACTGATTTGTTACAGAGTTTTGATGGAGACCAGAGAAATGCTGGAAGATCAATTGAATTCATCGAGAAGAAGAGCAGATAAAGTGTTGGAACTTGAATCTGAAATAATTAAATATAAACAACTATTAAACGACATGGCATTGGTATATATAATTGAATAGTTCAAACTTCATTTATAACGCAATTCAATTAAAACGCAAAATTATTATGTCCTCTAGGAACGCGCAGCGGATAAAGAAAAGTATCAAGAACTTGTAGAAGAAAATACTCAATTGCATAAATTAACGAAAGCTGCAGCGAACGAAGCTGCATTAGCTGATTCCATAAGTGATTCTGACGAGCCGGGTAAAAAGAAATTAAACTTTTTTTTTTAATGTGAGAAATGTTTAGGCTATTTTGCTCATGCTTAATATATATTTTTAATTTCATCTAGCGCACACTGATAATAGATTGTCCGAACAATTGACAAACAATGCTCAAACTCGAGCGTTAAAGTTAGAGCTAGAAAATCGACGATTACTTACCTTGATAGATTCTTTGAAAGAAAATTCTTTCCATGAAAACTCTTCTCGGGTTTTGGAGCTGGAAAAAGAGAAAAAGAAGCAGTCTTTAAAAATTGAATCATTGAATGACAATAGTGAAAGGCTTACCCAACAAAATGCAGATCTAGAATTGGTGTGGAAGCAGGCGCTTGAGGAAAACAAGAAACTACAAAGTTCATTAAAAAGTCAAAGAACATCGTCTGAGAAACAACAACAAGAGTTTCAAGTACGTTGTATAATATGATATACTTGTCAAAGTATATTTGACACCTGCAGTCGAACATCCAGTACATTACACATTATTTGAATATATCGACGTTATTAAACTATGTATTACATACTTGTTAATTCTAGATTCAACACGCAAAGATGATAGAATTAGAAAAAAGTTGTGATACAGCGGTGAAAGAAAAACAGCGAGTCCAATCTTTATTAGAAAGTGTACAAAGGCGTGCAGATGACTTGGAACGGTCCTTAGAACTCGCCAATCAAAAAGCGGAAGAGCTAAAGATTATGGAAAATAGTATAAAAGAACTTAGCACCAAGTGTCTTGACTTTGAATCAAAACTTGTAACGCTGGAGAAAGAGAAAGACACGGCGCAACGTGATATTTATCGATACAGAGAAACAATAGAGGTTTGTATGATAATATTCTGGTGAACATATTGAATGTTCTATTTAGCTTATTGGTGGTTAATTGATATAAATAAATTTTAGGAAAAAGATGTTGCATTGGACAAAGCAGCAAACAGTATTAAAGTTTTAGAAAAGAAAGTGACGCAGCTTGAGCAAGAACTACACGATCATATTGTACAAATTTCAAGGTACATATGCAGTATTAAATTCGAGATATGTTTAACAATCTATATGACGAATGTTTGTTGCAAAATTATTTATTCTGACAGATTGCAGGAAATTGAAAGATCTAGTAAGGAATTAGATTCGCGGGCGGCTATCGACAGAGAGACATTGGAGATTTTACAATCTAATTTGGTAGCTGAAAAATTGAATTCTCAGCAATTATATACAGTTTTGGAGAAACTTGGGCTCACTGATAATATTCTATTGTCGCTTCCACTGGATGCTATCATTCAAAAGTAATTTAATTCCTAAATAATTCAATGAATCGAATTACAACTATTACCATATTAATTATGATTTGATAATTACAGGATTGCACAAATTCCAGAAGTTGTTGATTACGTTCAACAGACAAATAATGTTTACTCGTGTGTGAACTCAGTCTCTGAGTCTGCAGGTCCTGAAACCAATGAGACAATTAGTTTAAACAACACATTAGAGGCAACTGTGGAGTCACTGAAGGTACTTGAGTAACTCTACTGTATACAGTAAATATATATATAAGAGAATATATTTTCAAATACAAATCTTTGTACTCTTCATTATTACAGAAAGAACAAGAACATTTGCATATGAAATTAGTTAGCACGCAGACAGCATCGGAGAGTCTTTTATCTGACAATGCAAAGCTCCAAGTTCAAATGACAACGTTACAATCTCAAAATAATTCCTTAACAGCACAGCATACTGCTTTGCAGCTTGCAAATTCACAACTTGCTGCTGAAAAAGACGAGGTAAGTTATCCTTGATTGATTCACAAGTAGTTAAACAAGTGTACTTCCCATTATACCCGTACATCACTTATTTATATATGTTTGTGTTATCACAAACTAATTGCTCTGTATTGTATATATAAATATTTTTGTTAATATAGTTATTGAAAGAACGTGTGGCTCAGCACCAGACTCATATGCAACTTCTTCACGATCAGGACACCTTGCAATCTTTACACGAACAATTAAATAACGAGTACGAAAATTTATTTCATGAACATGACGCTTTAAAATCGAATTTACGAGATGTAAAGAATGAGATCAGAACGTTACGCGAGTCTTTCGAAGTTGTAGAAGGAAAAAATAAAGCACTTCAAGCGGAAAAGGAGTCGTTAGTAAATAATGCGAAGAGCTTGAACAACCTAAGAGGAGAACATTCCAAATTGAAGGTAAAAAATTGTATTCTATGTATATAAACGATTTACTCGATGAGTTTATTAATATATTACGATTTCAGGATGACTTCAGAAATTTGTACACAGCTACAGAAAAATTAAAAATCGAGTATAGGAATTTGCAGGAAGATTATCGGAAAAATAAGATCGAAACGAATCGATTGAGTCTCAAGTTAACAGAATTGCAAGGAGAACTTAGTAGTAGGGACGAAAGGTGCTCCAATCTGGAACTTCAATTTAACAAACTCAATAAGTGTTGTGAAGTAAGATTAAATGTTTTCTATTTAAGAATTTATTAACAATATTTACACTTATATTGAAATTTACTAGCAACTTAGTCTGTATTTTCTTTTTAGATGTTGTTACATATGAACGCTGGATTAGACAAGGACAAGCGTTCATTAATGGATCACATTAGTTTATTATTTACTCAGTATCACGAGCTTTTGACTCGATCTCTCGAAGATAAAGAACAGTATCATATGGAAGAGAAGATGTACACGTTGGTATTTAATATAACGAATTTTAATTCGATTCAATGAGCTAGGTGTAATTACTGGAATTTTTGTTATAGGGACAAAGTGAATCACTTGTACAGACAAAAGGAAAAATTAGAAGATAAGATCATGGAACATTACAGAAAATTAGAAAGCTGTACTCCAAAGAAGTAAGTTGTGTGTTCGTAGATAGATACAAGTACATATATCGTTTCATAATAGTAATGTATTTGAATTTCTTTTTACGAAGGAAAGGATTCGGAGCCAATTTAGTGAGAAGAGTCAGAAAAGCTGGGTCAGAACTGCTTAGTAAGGTAAATAACTCGAACAAGTACAGGTAGTATACTTACATGGATAGAAAAGTCAATTTTCAATTTTTAATTATTTTTATTCGTGTGATCTAGAATCGGCGATCTTGGGCAGAAGACTCTAAGAATTCTGAAGGGAAAACATATGAATCAGAATCTGGAGGGAATGATTCAGATGCTAGTACAGAAGATCATATAGCTGGTAAGATTAGATAAAATCGCAGATTTTATGCATTATTCTATTTCAATTGAAAATAGTGGAAAGACTAGAAAGATTATGGGACATCGATGTGTAATTTTCATTTTTTTTTTTAAAGAAGAAAAGAAAATTACTAAGTGGTTCCTGTGTCTTGCAATTGATGCAGACCATGTTTATTTCGTATAAAGATTCGCGGTCTACTCATCATAAATCATGTATAGTATATAATTTGTCGTAACTTTTCAAGGATCAGCTTGTAGGAGTCTTGGATCGGACGCATTGTCTCTTGGTCATCCAGGGACAAGAAGAACTGTGTATTATACTGACGACTCCCCTCCTCCATCGACTACTGCACCAGTACGTACTATTTCAACATGATAACAAAAAACTTAATAACAATAAAGTAATTAGTTTAAACGATTACAGGAACAAAGCGACGACAGACGTTCAGTATTGATGGACGAGTCCCCGAGACCAGAAGTACAAGTAGAACCCCGGCCAGTTCTTATATATAATAAGGTCTCAGCAGTGATAAACGAATCAAAAAATATGAATAGTGAAATGAAAGAAGTAGGGCAAGAGGAAACGATTATGGATCCTCCCATTGATAAAGAACAGAAAGCAGGTAGTCCTGTGTGGTACGAATACGGTTGTGTATAATTTTACGTTATCTTCTATGCATTCAATGGATTACTACATCATATTTCTACCATATTGGAATCCATCTTACTCACATCATTTGTATTTACCGTCTTACAAGAATGTCTGCGATTGCATTTTCCAAATTCCTCGAGGTAATTATAATTTGAATTAATCATTTCAACATTTCCACATTTTTTACGCGTCGATAATATTTTCAGATGTAATACCTATTTTTTATTCTATATTTTGGTATTGTCAGTCTTCTTGGTGTATTTATATCAATGTGCATTTATCAGCGATTAAAAGGCATTAAGTAGTCTTACGTAATAATGTAATAATACGGTAAGAACATTCTTTTCCAAGCAGAGCGTAAAACTTACTGTGTAATATTGCGAGCGTGGTCTAAATATTATTTAACCCGTTTCTTCGTCGTGAAAACTGTTAAACGCCTGAATGCAACGCCTAATCGTTTTGTCGATTTTATAAAATATGATATAATAACTAAATTAAAAAGAAAAAAACAAAAAGGAGAACTCATGCGTGTAACTCAATCACGATATAACAACCTGCTTTCCGTAAATCAGTTTCCTTATCGAGTAAAAATGATTCTCTCGACTTGCGATCCCACAAAAAATGGGGATCTGTTCGAGAATCTTGTGCACCTTGTCAAAATCTCACGGTCCCAGCCCTATAGAATACCATCGTCGAGAAACTGCACGCACCTCGGAATTTTTTATAATTTTCCCCACGGTTGGACGAAGCAGCTTCTGACCAAAAAAAACTGTCCACCGTCTGCTCCGAACCCTTTACGATCAACTTCTCAGGCTTCGAAAATTTGCATGCGCCGCGTATTCAAGGACTTGGACTTGTATCGTCGCTTCACGAGTCAGATGCGACCATATATTTTTTTTTCTTTTCGGCGCGGCGTCATTGTTACAAGCAAAGCCGATCATTAGGTGCGATCACGCGTATACCGGTAATGCTAATTAACGAACTCTCACTGAGAGAGAGAGAGAGAGAGAGAGAGAAGGAGAGAGAGAGAGAAAGAGGGTAGACTCGTTTCCAGAATTGCAAAGGATGCGACTTGTTCTCATTTGTCGATAATTACGCAATCGGCCAGAAAAATGTCCTATTTTTACATTTATGAGGCCTAATTCATATTATTGCACATATTATTACACAAAGCTGCGCAAATAGCTATTTTCAAGTATTTTCATAAAGCCGCGACAGCTACATGCTGCCGAATTAGCCGAATAATTGAAATATACCATGTAAACGTAAAAATAGGCGTTTTGAGGGCGATTGCATTACAGAGAAATGAGAAGGCGGCGAGAAAGCATCCCTTGCAATCGTGTAGAAACAGGTCTACCCCCTTAATGTAAATATCAATTTAAATGAATTCCGTCCATTTGATACGAAACCGGGAACTTTTTTTGTCAAGACTAACGAACGCCTGGTCTATCTTTCCTAACCGACTCCTCGACGCTGTCGTCGAGAACGAGGGCGGAACAAAAAATTCTGCCCACTACCTTGCAAAACCGCACTTTCCCAGCTTTTTCCGTACGCTCGAATAAAAATGTGGCTCTCTATTTCTGCCATCGTGGAAAAGATAGAGCGGCACCGAGGAGTGAAAACGGCAGGGAGCTGGAGCTGCGGTAACAGTAGGGGGTGGATAGATGGAAAAATAGGACCGGCAGAACGCAAGACTGTAGCGACGTAAAAAGCAGCATGCTACGGATCAGCAAAAGAAGAAGCAGCATACAGCAAGAGTGCCAGCAAGGTGGGAAGGTGGGAAGGTGGCAGCAAGAAAACAAGAAGAAGTATAGATACGAATTTTGCAAATGATCCGGGGGGCTCGAGGGTTGAGTAACTCGCAAAAATATTGACGGTTCGTCAGTCGATGGAGGGGTAAAGAGGTCTATAATCTTTCCGAGGGGTGCATACGATGGCAGCGGGGAGGGGGTAGGTTTTTGTAAGGCGTCTTCCTTCTCTCTTACCACCACTCATGCTTCGCGGAGACGGCGAAGATGGTAGGGATGGTTGGAGCACAGTTTTTACATCGGCATCAAGGGCTAAGGTGGGGCATGTATGTATGTTCTACATACACAGCCAGCATGTAGCTACCTATGTACAGAAAATGATAAAGCTGACAAAGAGGGTAACTTATGTCACAACTTTGCATCAGTATTCCGGCGGATTTTCGTGTAATACCAGTGGAAAATTAGCTTATTATTCTATTTCACGAGGAAAAAAATATTCCAAGAACATAAAAAATTACTCGTGAAATATAATCTTATCAAGTATTAGGAGGCTCCATCCTCTGTTCGCTTTGCTCACCAACTCCCGCGGCGCCACGCGGATTCGCCGCTCGGAATTTTTGCGAGACAGAACTTTTTTTATATAATACAAAGATATCTAATTAAAATCAATTTGAACGTTGATTTAATTTTTTCTATGTATCTCTGTAGTGGAAATCGAAATCAGATACATTCTATGAACGTATTCTAATTAATTAAATCAAGCAATCATTATTGCAACTACTATAGCGTCGGAATATTTATTGGAGTGGCTGTAGTGGCTGTATATAATCGCGAATGCAATGTAGTAGGTTCAGAAGTTTTCCAGTCTTGATCCGAAAGGTTTGTTAAGGGTTGAAAGAGAAATTGGTGGTTGTTTATCCGCGGGCCAGGGAATAATCGGGTGAATCGAGAATTTACGTAGCGCGGTTAACACGGTAATGCCCATCGTTATTCATCTTCCTGATGGAGGGAGGAATCGTCGGGAAAAGGGTGGGAGATATCCGCACCTGAACGTGGAATAGGAAGGGAAGGGAAGGGGAATATTGCACGTTGTGTGCGGTCGAGTGGTAGGGGCACGGCAGAGCCACGAGCCACGCAGTGGAACCACTCGATGGCCGGCAATGCGCGCCGCGTCATCGCTGCGAGTGCCACGCTGTCGTATTTACAAGTATTAACGTTATTTTTCATTAACTTTATTATCCTTTCGTTTATCGATCGGCGCGTCTCGAACGCACACAGAACTTTTACGAGAAACGTTCTTGCCGTTTACCTCGAAGACATCGGTTTAAATGCTTGCATAGATACGTGTACATATACTCATTTCACTTAAAAAAATTCGAGTTTTCATCATTTGTTCGTTTTAAACTAGTTGCATGTCTTTCGTCCGTTAACTTGTCACACAATAGCCGACGAAACTGTCCGCTTCCGTCCATTAGATTAGTTAATTTTATGCATCATAGAAAATTTATATTCAAGTATATTCAAAATTAGCCTTTTCCTTCGTGGTCCTGATCCTCTTTGATCCCATATTTTCGCGTCTCCTTCGATCATGACGATCGATCGTTATTCGCGTCTTGAATTGGTTCGAATTTATTGAAAGGTCATGTAAAGGGGCGGGAGAGGGTTTGATGTGCGGGTCCAGTTGTTAAATGCAGATACCTTTCGATGAGTCAAACAAGTACTGTTCTCCGAGTGACGTGAGTGCGGTAAACAAAAGGGTGACAGGGTACCGACCTTGGTGTCTTCCTCCACCCAGCTGAGAAGAGGAGAACGGGAACGGGAAGAGGAAGAGGAAGAGGAAGAGGAAGAAGAAGAAGGAAGAGGAAGAGCTGGAGAATCGAAGATGGAGAGTCGCCTGGAGGAGACGAACGCACCATCGACGGTGACCACGACCAGGGCCATTGGGACACCGTCTCCGGTACCAACGGTGACCATCAACGCTGTCCCTACCTCTGGTCCCCTGACTTCCCTAGCTTCCGTCACCTCGTGCTCCATCCAGAATCCCGTGGTCGTGGTTGCCAGCCCTCCGATCAAACACCAACAATCCGCTCCCGGATTGTCCACTGTATCCACCATTCCTCCCGTCAACGCCGTCAACGCTGTCAACGCAGCTCTCCCGAAGATACTTGGCAGAAACACCAACGGCACGCGTAAGTCACTCTTTCTCTCGTATTCCTGTCTCTCTGTGTGAGTCAAAGTTGGTGGTACGTTTCACATTAAAAACACTGGAAACAGTCGTTGAAGCACGCGGTGACTCGCAGCGAATTTTTATTTTTTTCGAGATGTTAGAAGGATCACCTTGCTATTGTTCAGAGAATTGCAATTAGAGAAGTTTTTACAACCTCTTTATCTGAGGCTGTGCTGAAGATTTGAAAACTGAATTTGTGTCAGACATTGTGTCAGTTATTGTATGCATGACTGCGAATTTTTATGCGAAATAAACACTTTGTACCTGAATTGCAACAAACTGAAATAAGGTAGTTTAAGAATTTGAGAATAATGTAATAACACCTTGTTATTTTTGTCAGAAATCATTATTCATAAAATCGGTTGAGGCGGAAAAAACGTGGAAACTGAAATATTCAGAATGTACCTTAACTAATACAGCTTTACCAAAAGCAACTGTCTAAATTTTTTATAGGGGCCGACATAAAAATGTTGTAAAAACTAAATTGTAGTATTTTTTTCCGTAATTGAGACCAATTGTTTCAACGTTTCAGATCCGTTTCGTTTAGTAAACTAATCGATCCAACAAATCTATATAACTTCTCAAAGAAAACCAAGTTGTACTTGTGAGTCGTAGTCATGTTATGTGAACGTTACAAAATTTAGCGAGCTTGATCAATTTTTATCAAACTAATGATACATGTTACGTTTCTAAGAGTGCGAATAAACATAAACGAAATTTGTCTATTCTCAAATGATTTTGAAATTTGTCGGTTAACGGCGTGATAGCGACCACTGTGTGATAGACACCACTTTCTTCGTTTCTTTTTTATTTTCTTGCTTTCCGCCTGTACGATTGAAGACTATATCGTTTTCTTTCCTTTCGAGTCATAATATTTTTATTTAGTTGTGTATAAATGATAAATTGTAATTTTTCAAGTGTCTCTACAATAGATTGCAATCTTTAAAGTTTTCCATGGATTTACATGGACTGTTTAAATTCCAGTCTTATTAATCCGTTTGAGTTTACGATTGGACGATCATTAGGATTTGTGAACACTATCAAATGTGATCTGTTTGTGCAAATGTCCGTGCGATTGATCATGGAACGCGAAGTATGATAAATCGTATAATTTGTGGGCCGGTTGATGTTAGTGGATGAACTTAGCGTGGTTAAAAGAAAAGAACGTCCGAAGAAGATCAAATACGTGTCCATAGAACGGAGGGACAGAAGGAGACGGGAAAGAATAGAGGGGAGATGAGAGGGAATAGAAAGATAGAAAGGGATAGAGTGGAAAAAGAGGAGGAAGGGAGTGGATGGGCTTTGTCTACTCGCAATAGGAGGAGGCATGAGTCAGAGGGAATGGACAAAAAACGGCGCGCCGCGCAAAAAAGACGGTTTTTCTTTCGCCATCGACGAGCAACTATTGCGAGAAGCGTTTTTGTCGGTTTCTTACGAGACGAACACAAGCATCGCTGGTATATATGGCCGTACAAGCAACGTACAGTTGACCAGAGAGCAGACTAACGGTAAAAAAAGCGACGGTTCGCGGTTTTGCCCAGTGTTTCTCCGAAAGTTGAAATTGCGAGAGAGGATATCGCTCGGAGATGCTGCGCCGCGCCAGTCGGTCCACGCTGCAAATGGCTGCTCCTCCCTTTTTCCCTTCTGTTTTCATATCCTCTATCTCTGTCTCTTCCCTCTTCCCTCCCCCTCCCCCTTCATCTCCTCTCTTTCTTTGATTCAGTCTTTTTGCCGGAGCCGCGCGTGGCGAAACGATTGCGCGCGGACACAAATGCGAACTCGTACGCACTCGGAAATTGCTTGGTAATCTCTGTTCGAATTAGAGTTAGCGTCAGAGTTGTGCAAAAAATTTCATGTAAATAGAAATTTCGAATAAAGCGAGTTTAAAGCCCACTTGGCGAATAAACCTAGTTTATTCGAAACTTTTATATTTGGATAAAAGTTTTTGGTCAACTCCGGTTAGCGAAAGAGGGGCCCGATGATCCGATCGTTTGACAAATAAATTCTCTCTGTGTGTGTCTCTTGTTCCTTCTCATACTTCCATTTCTTCGTTTCTCCCGCCGCGCCCGCCGCGCCCGCCGCGCCCGCCGCGCCGAGCTGAGCTGCACCGAGCGAATTAATGTTTCGTAACGTTCGGGGAACTCGGCCGACGAACTATTGTATCTCCTCGCGCTTCTTCCGGTTTTTCGTCGAACAACGGGAACACCGTTTGGAAAATATGCTCGCGCTTATCGGCCTGGAGAGAAGAATCATTTTCGCGTTACTCTGCTTCGCCGAGATTCGAGAAGCAAAGTGTCGGCTTGTTCGCTTTGCCGAGAATTAGTATGCCAGCCGACACGACGAGACGCGCGACGGCCTATTCGAAACACCAGCATAATTCGGTGCGCCATAAATTTGAGCTCGAACGCGAGTAAAAACGGTCGCTTGCTCGCTTCGCTGCTATGCAACCCGACAAAAAATGTAGATGTTTTTACGGCAAGTTTGCTGGATTCCCGCGCTTACTTAGAACTTATCGAGCCAAGAGTCCCTTTTTTCTCCTTCTTTTTCCAACATGGTCCTTCTCTCGCTCGCGGAACCATGTCCGCCGGCCTCTTTTACTCACAAAATGTTCCATTCTTTCTTCGTCGTCGCGGTACCATTAAATGCCAGACATTAGGAAATTAATTCCAATTGCGGAATACATTATTTTCAGCTTTCCCGATGAAAAAAATAATCGTTTATTCATATAAGAAAAGACTGCGCGCAACTCTTATAAAACGTATTTCTAAAAACAAGTATATACATATAATAAATATATCAATTGTGGTATATACATTGTAGCTAAAGATGACGACAATCAATCCAGTATCTGAACAGCAACAAATTAGTTTACAGTTTTCCCAATTCTCTCTCTATTAGATTTGCAACGATTTAGTAATTTTAAATTAATAAACAAAATTTGTTTTATATAAAAACCGTTGACATTTCATTCGAAAAGAATGGCGTACGACTTGTTTCACTTGCGTGGATCACGGTCTACACTTCATTTTTTACAATTCTCACGATACCTGCAGAAAAACAGCGTAAAAAAAGGGTAATGAATTTACTCGATTGTAAGTAAGCGAAATGTAAACTGCTTCATTATAATACATCGCATAAAATTCTGTTTTGTAGCACAATGTTTTTTTTCATTATTACATGACTTGTTTACATCATCCAACGAAACGCCAATTTGAGATCAGCTCAGATTATTTTGTTACTAGTGGTTCGGGTTGGACATTTTTTTTAGCTCACGGTGAGCTGAAATAATAAGCACCGCGTGGAGTTAAAGAAGAAAAATTAGAAACGTGTTAAATGAGAAAACAATTAAAAAACAGTAGAAATGTATGTGAGAAAGATGGCTTGAGGTTAGATATGTATGATTGATGATTATAATGAGTTTGGTAGTGGTATTGTCAGGTAGTGTAGAAAGAAACTTGCCGCAGCTTGAACAGACCTTCTGATTTCGAGAGCAGAGATGTCAGAAAGATCAGAGAATGAAAGACAAGCCGCCAGAAGATTCCCTTTTGAACCATCTAGAATCCAGTTTCAGTTTGTCACCCGAATTAGCTTGGTATTAGAGTGCATCCACCTACGAGATGCGCAACTTTTCGATCGTATTCAGATTACATTCAGGCACCCGTTTAACCTTGGCCAAGATAGAGGCGGTAGGGTTAGAACAAGCAGCTGCGTGTGCACCGCTAATATTTGCGCCGGTCACCCGTTTCGAGTGCATCGAACCAATTGTTGTCTGATCGAGAGTATGATCTAATCAGACTTGGCTCTCTGATCAGTGGTTTGGTTTTCCTTTTTTCCAAATCAACCACGCATAATTACGAAAATATTTATTGTCATATTCGACTTACGTATAGAACTCAATTGCACCCTCGTGTCAGTTTCACTCTTTAAAAGAACTACTTGTAGTATTTATTTAATTATTTCGACCTCTCGGCCAAGAGATTGGACTTGTGTGTGTGTGTGGTTTACAATTCTACTAAATATGTCATCCCTCGATCCATCTATCCATATGCCTTATTGTCTATAATCTCTGTTAATCTAATCTATCCTAGTATCTTAGGACTCTATTATCTTAGGACTTATTGCCTCTCCCTTTGAAAGAACTAGTTGTTATCATAAAAGATTGTTTTACATGAAATTCGAAGATGATAGCACACGCATACATACAACTCGTTCTACTATCCGCTCTTTTTCCTCCCTCTAAACCAAAACCTAAACCTAAACTCTAAACGTATCCTTGTGCTTTGTTCTACAGCGGATGAACGATGCAGCTCCGAAGCTGAGAAACTAGGAATAATATTCCCACGAGAGGAGGAGGAGAGAGAGAGAGAGAGAGAGAGAGAGAGAGAAGAGGGAAGAGGGTCTTGATCGTTGTTTCGTAGTTGAATAAATTAAAAAAAAGGAGGAGAGAACTGGTGCGTTCGGTGTGTCGCACGTATCAGGTCGTAGACGCGAGAAGAGGGGATCGAGACTGTGTTCACCATTTTCTCCTGCACCTCTTTCCCCGCTTTTTTTTTGTTCTAAACTCTAAACGATAATCCCAAGGAGTGATGCACGTTGCGTCCTCCGTTGTTTTACCTGGCGAAACCGCGGGAAACGGTGTCCCACGAGCGAACGCCGCACCTTTATGTGTCCTCGCCTACCACGAGTTCCATTTATGTATGTAAATGCCGCTACATGTATGTTAGGAAGAAATTTAAACTAAATATTAAACTAAAAAATTAAAATATTAAAAATATTAAAAACATGTCAACTATTTTATCGTTTGATTGTGTTTATACTAGATGACTGAAAGATATATTGAATAGTAGAATTGAAGTTTGATGAAATTTGTTGCTAATTGTACAACTCGTTCCAAAGTTCTTTCCAACCAGGCTTTGTTGTTGAGATGAAAATCTATTAAAGAATTTGTTGTCTCCTTCGAGAAATAAGCGTTGTAGTTGTGGCGGCCATTTTTTTCAAAATTTTTTCAAATTTCTTGGATAGTTTGGTTCTCACAGAGTTTTTGTTCGGCTTTTGGCCAAATGGCATCAGTGCGCGGCGCGGGTCGGGCCGGGTTGGGCCGGACCCGCCGCGCCACCTCGTCTGGCCCTCGATTCTCGATCCCCAAGCATATGCATATCATCACCCTTTTACATCAGTCACGAGAGAAAAAAAACTCGGAAGAGGTCTGACCCAGAAAGAATAAAAAAAAAGACGAACAAATACCTCGAAAGAATTCTTTGTCTATTTCTTCTCTCTCTCTCTCTCTCGCGGCTCCCTCCGCTTGTTTCCCGCGCCCTCCCGTCCTCATTCTCCCTCTATCTGATCTCTTCCTTTCTCAAGCGGTTTTTGTTCCCCCCGGTAGGACCCCTTTTTTCCGTGTTTTTATCACTCTTCGACCTTGCTCGTCGCGAGGGTGAGACCGAAACTCCCGCGGGTCCTTCTGTCCGCACCTCTCGCACATGTATTATAATAGTGGACAAAACTATACATACATATCCTATATATGTATACACCCATACTTTCAAGATTTCTCAACTTTAGGAAGAATAGAGGATTAATTCAGGACAACCAAATGTGTGTTACGTTTTACGTGTGAGAAAGTATCGTGAATAATCACGAATTTGACGTAGAAAAAATTTTTAGTATTTTCCCTTACATACAGTTGATTTTCCAAAAGCGATATCTAAAAGAATTTTCGCTAATATTTGATAATGGGTTATCGCAAATAAGGAGAAATAATAATACATGAGAAAAACGCCGTTTATACTTATACCGTACGTGCACATTGTATGTGCAAAAGTTGATTAATTGTCAAACCAACAACCTTGTTCTAATAGAGCTGTTTGTGTCCAAGTATTATACATACAATAATTTACGTATAATTGAGAAAAGTGTTAGACACAAAATGGAAGAATTATAATTTGATAAATATTAATGGAGACTGGAGACGATGCATCGACGTGCCAGAGAACGAGACTACTGGATTAAACAATCGTTCAACCCTTCCGATATAAAAAAGTAGCCCTTGGTGCGTCGCCTGTAAGCCTTCCCCGTGCCTTTGCCAGCTTCAAAGAAAAAAAAAACTTAGTGAAAAAGTCGTTTATTCGCTAGGTGGCCGTGGGAACACTCCTCCATCTAATTGCATATATGATACTCATCCGTTTTCTTTATACTTTTCAATCTATCTACTTACGTATATTCGGATAATTAGTTGATGAACTTTAATTAGTCAGGCCAACTAGTGAAAAAGTGAAATAATCTTGATTCGTACTTTGTACAAAGTAAATTTCTGCTTGAATGCATGATTAACTTAAGTTTAGTTTCAGTGCACGATTTATACATAGATTTAGGCGTGCAATTATTTGAAAAGTTGGCATTCGGTGTACCTGATTTCGTATACATGTATCATTCTTTCATGAATCCCTTTGCAAAATAAGGTTGAGACCCCAGTATACATGGATTAAAAAATAATAAGACTGTAACGGGAAGCGTTAAGAAATTAGAAAACGGGAGCTGGCGTGACAGTATAGAGTGCGGAACGGTGAAAGATTGATCACTCTGTGGGAATGATAGTAAGATCTGAGTTTAGCATTTGTCGCCAATTAAGGAGAGGCGCACGACTATTAATCGATTGGAACGTTACGATCTCGCTAATAGGTTCCGTCCGTTATTCCGTCGCAATCGCAGTCGCAGTCGCAGGTAGAAATGCGAGACGGCAAAAAATGGAATCGTGCAAATATGTATACATATATACATATATCGAGGCGAACTCGTCGCTATTTACGAAGGAATCCAGATTTATCCTGTTTATTCGGTCGAAGCCTGTCGCGCGGCTTTTTACCGGAGCTGTTTCGGTACAGCTATCTCTCGCTCGACCTCCGAACTCTTTCATTTGTTCTCCGCGAGCGATCCTGCATTTTATATCTCGGCCCGTGATCGCCCATTTTTGCGGCGCGCTGCCCGCCACCGTCATCGATTCCGCAAAAACACCGTAGATTAAGTATCTTCTTTCTCGTCTACGCGGTATTTTACGCCGGACGAATTTCTCCGCGGACGAAGTCGAGGGAATCGTCCATCGATTCCCACCCAGCCAAACTGGATTCGTTTTAAATTGTTGTGTGCTTCGCTCTCGTTTCTAATCTGTACAAGACACAGACTATTATTCCAGCGAGGAGGAAGAAGCTGCGTTTTAATTTAACCGTGTAATAATTAGCCAGCTGTGATTTTATGCATTTCAATTGAAACGGTAAAAACATTGGAAGAATTTCGAGGAACAAGAAATGCTGTTCTAGTATTTCCAAACAATTAATCGTATTCTATTTCACTCCAGTTTGTTGCTTTATTGCGAGTAGAAAAATCACTCAGAGTGTTACCACTAAAAATTGTTGTACCATTATGCACAATATATTGCTTATTATAGAGTAAGATTGTTTTAATGTATAGAGTAAGACTGACAATGAATATACTACTACTACATACATTTAAGTATTGTATGAAGCTTCGTCCACGTAACAAACATTTATCAAAATTTCTAGAGAAGCTTCCGTTGGTCATATTTTCTAGAGAAAATGTGACTTCAATTTTCAACCTGTCACGGAAATGAATGATGGCTAGTCCAAGCAAAAGTCTTGAGCTTTAAAATTAAACCAAGATTATCATTGTACTCGACTCATTGTAGTCTATATTCGAATACTCTTTGGCCAGCAGTTGTTTAACCGTTGTGAGCAATAAGATTTTCTCTCGGCGCTGATGACAAGAAAATATTCTATGTACCCCGAGGACATGTTGATGCATTTGCGGTTTTAACGGCCCGACAATTTTTTTTCAATGGCGCTCGGAGAGGGCACAGAATCGGTCGACCATACTTCAAAATGCCCTTATGGGTGGGTCCCCAGCCGAAACGGTCAGGGGATGGAAAACGATGGAGGTTGGCCCAAAAGAGGAGGTCGGAATCCGGTCCCCACCCTGCGTGACCGAAAAACGGTACCCCAGCCAATGTCGACCGAGCCGTTGCTACCCCCTCATGGAAAATACATTTACTTACCCTTCATCTTATTGTTCGCCACCATACCTACCGAACTGCAACGATTAAAGCTCGTGCATCGATTAGTTGTTCGTCTGCCTAATCAACTCTTTCTACTCACATGTTTTTCGATGTTCACTGATAGAGACCGAAGGTTCTAATATTTAGAAAAGATTATAACATCTAAGCCAAGTCGGCAAACTGGGCCCAACGATTTTAATAAAAATTTTATAGTAAAACAGTAATTGTTTTACTATTACAGTGCGATTCAATTGGTAGCACACATTATCAATCGGAATTTTTACAAATGGACCAATTTCTGATTGAAAGCGTGTGCCATCAATTACAAGACGGCTGACGGTGACGGTCAATATTGATTTTCGGAAAAGAAATCGTACATCGGATGAAACGACACTGTTCTAAGATTTTCCTGATTATAAGGAGCGAGAAAAGTGGTCGAAAAGGTTCGCGATCGGCAGGGGCCTAACGAAGAGTAGCGAGGGATAGCGAAGAGTGTGACAAGAGCGAGAACGCAAAGGTAAAAAAAGGAGGTCTAGCTAGAAGGGGTGGTGGCGCGATGTATCGCAAAGGTTAAAAAGTGGGCTGCTGGTATAGCAAGGAGACGAAGGGAGGGGTTAGAGAACCAAGAAATAGGGGGCGACTATGCGAAAGGGGGGCGACTCTAGTCAGAAGCACGTAGGGAGGAGGGTGACGTGGAGGGGTGCAGAGTGAGAGAAACTAGATAGAGAAAGAGATAGAAAGGAAAGGAAAGGAAAGGTATAAGGTAGGGGGATCGAAACGGCGACTCAGTCCATCTGTCCGGTGTTTTGTCCAAGCAGCGGCAGAGGCACTAGACAAAAACTCACCTAACCCTTCCTTGATTACAATGCCGGCAAAAAGCGAAATACTAACCGCTGCCGCCGCCGCCACCGCCGCTGCCGCCACCGCCACCGCCACCGCCACCGCCACCGCCACCGGTGCTAGCTGCTGGCTGCTGCCACTACCACTGCCACTGCCGCTACCGCTGCCTCTGCCGCTGCCGCGCGAGAACGGCCTGCTTCTAAGAAACTAGACCCGTTTTTGCTTTACATCGGAACACCGTCCGCACCGTGAGCTATCGGACAAAGAACCTATACCACTCGTTCAGCTCTCACCCCGGCCTCCTCCTCGCAGTCTCACCAACCCGAACGTCTTTTACCCCGGACCACTGGACCACTGGACCACTGGACCACCCCCCTCATCCGCAGATACCTCTACCCCGACCGGCACCGACCCTGGAACTTACGTCGCTTTCTTCACCTATCCACATCCACATCCACATCCACTCTTTCCCTTCCTCTTACCTTCCGAGGCTTCGATCTCGCACAGTCGTCCCGTATAGTCCTCAGCTTCTTCCTTCTTCCTGTCCATTACTTGCCGAATGACTTATCGATCCTTCTTGAACCGTTTCAACCTGTTCCCGACGGAATCTCTTATTCCCCCGCGTGATCAAGCATTTACAACTATTACAAAGTAAAAACAAAAATATAATTCACTCGAACCTCTAAAATGTCTCGCGTGTTTAGTTTTCACGTAATGTTTCCTTCTTTTTCTTTTTTAACTTCCCGTTTTTTAATCAAAATGCATGCATTTTTACAAAAATCAAAGTTTCTCGCGTACACGTCTGTATACTAGAATTCGTTGTATTATACTGATTTTGTTCATAAATAGCTGAAAAACTAATAAAGACCGATTCTTCAATTTCTCCGCCCTTCTTCCTCAAAGTTCCAGCTCTCGTAACTCTCTGTGGGTCATATACCGCAGTACCTATACTCTCAATTCATACTGCGAACGGATCGTACTATGCATAGTAAGCAAGAATTCCGCCAATAATTCCTTTCTTTGGCACTTGAGTTTCTACATAGCCGAGGTTATTTGTTGCGAATAACAATATACATAATTAATTGATCGATGCAACCGTTTACTTTAAATTATAACCGCTTGTGTTTCACACTAGACCGATACCATTGAAACAGTGGAGTTAACCGATTTGAAGAACGGACGGGTCATACGTATAATAACAAGGAGGATGGGATTTGATTTGTTTTTTTATGTTTTGTCTTTTTTGAAAGCGGCGAGCGAAGTTTACTGGCTGATCTGTTTGGTGAAAGAAAGAGTCGGCGAATGGCGGAATGGAGAAAAGTCGGTGACGATGAGGATCGGTCGCGTTCGCGTTTGTTCTCGCTTTCGCGAGTGTATACGCGCCGTTCCCAGGGAGGCTGAGGAGGCCACGGTAGGATCAGGTTTTTCTTAGCGCGTCCCTGGTGCTGATGCTGGTGCTGGTGCGCGTTATTGGACGCTATGCCATGCCATGCCGTCGTGGCGACTTTGCCTCCGACTCGCGTACGCGTTCCCCGCTAACAAAAACGATTATCCCGTGCCAAAAAAGCTGTTATGTAAATGCACTGCCTGGACTAGACTGCCGGTCACAGGTATACCTACTCTACTTGACCGGGATAGAGAGCTCCTCCGATGAAAACCTGCTGTCATTCTAGCCGAAAACGAATTAACTGTTTCGTAACCGAGCTAATCTTCTCCGTATTTCCCTCTCTTCCTCTTGCTCGGTCTACTTAATCGCTGAAACGTCGATTCTGATCTTTCTCATTTCCCAAATCAAATCTTTCAGATCCTTCCTCTTACAAGGGAAGAGAATCTAACGACTGTCTAACGATTCCCTGCTGTAGGAGTGAATTCATGAAAATGTACGTATACAGTTTTATTCCGATATAAGATGGTTCCTCGATACCGGCTCTCGCCGTATTTCGGGCGTGGACACCTATTCGGGTTAAGTTGGAGTGGTACGAGAGTTGATGGGCCCATAAAGTTGTCCGGCAGATCATAAAGTTGTCGGCCGTACAGCGATATCTTTCGTTGGAAAAGGATGGAATATGACCTATCCTCTCGTTCGAGTACTCAGCAGTATCGAAACGAACAACTTGAACGGAAGAAGGAGGACTAGTGATTCTCATATTCCAAAAAAAACCTCGTCGTCGGCTTATATCGAAATAAATCTATATTCATTAGACCGTGTCAATTACCCTTAAGTTGCGGGATAAGGTTTCCTCGTTGGTATCGTTCCTCTTTTTCTTTTCTTTTTTTTTTCTTTAGATTGTCTCATAAATCGTCGCGTCGCTGCGTCGCCGCACGCCGCGCGCCGCGCCGGTCGGATATCTCGGAAGACCGATGCACATGCAGAGAATCGGCGGTGTCTCATTAGAAAGATCTTCGTATCCGTTTGGTTCTCGTGGCTGCGGGGCCAACGTCAGAAAAATCTCGCGGAACGAGTCACCCCGCTGCTGTCAGGGTCTTACTCGTATCTCGGTCGGTGTATATAAGCGTGAGACCGGGTCTCGGGTTCGTAATAAGACCTGCCGACCAGGTTTTTCAGCCCCGCTCCACCGTATTGCTCCGTATCTCCTTCTGCATTTCTTCTCCCTTTCGTTCCCTCTTGGCTTCCTGTCGCTCTCTTTTTTCTCTCTCCCCGTCTCCTCTCCCTTTCTCCTTTCTTTTCTCATCCCTTAGACCTCTCGCCCGTCCCCTCCTCCCTTCCCCTTCCCATTCTTCTTCTTCTTCCTCTTCTTCTTCTTCTTCCCTCTCCATCCTCCATCCTCCATCCTCCATCCTCTCTGTCCTCTCCGATTCTCTCCCTTCGTTTCACCTCTCGCTCTCCCTTTGTTTTAATTCCTATCTTTTCCTCTTTGTCGCTCCTCTTTTCTTTCGAGACACACCGAAGCCCACGGCACGGCAACGTCCCGATGCCATGCCACCAGTACCGGTATTAATTTATACGTTGTACGTGTGTGCACGCCACTTTTTCTCGCAGTTCCTCGAAATTTGCAAGAAACTAGTCGGACACCCTGGCGGCTCGACCGCCTGCCCGCATACTGCCCGTCGCGTCGCGTCTCGTCGCGTCGCGCCACACCGCGCACCGCACCGTTCCTTTCCGTTTCGTTCCATTCCGTTCCATTCCGAACACTTTACCGAACCGAACGAGCCGAACGTTCAGACAATTCGTAATCACCTCGTTGCGCGCACTTCTCAACGAAATGATATCACACCATCGACATTACAGTAGAAATGATTGAATTCTGAACAATATACATACACTAGAAAGTATTTATACTGATAGTTACCGAGAAGATATTTTCTATAAATGATTTTTTAACACTCTTTTAACACGGAGCTCTAAAGTAACTTTTTTACATTATTTTATAACGTAACAAGCATGTGTCCATATATCCAAGTTGTTGGTTATCCATATATCATCCAAATTGTTTTCTTTCATCTATCATTCAGAATATAATGAATAATTAATTTTGTTTATGATTTAGTGGTGCAGACGTCCGTACCTCAGAACGAAGCAGAGCTACAGCTATATAGGGTGATGCAAAAGGCGTCCCTCTTGGGCTATTACGACACACTTCTAGAAATGGGTAAGGTACACGCGTAGGCTGTTCCCAGCATAAATAGTATAATAAGCAATTTCCTTTCTAAATTGATCAACTGGCAAAGTCGAGGCAACTTGTTGCTAACATTATCTGTACGTCTGTTACCATAAAAACAAATAAAATAATAAATTTGTAGAGGAAGAAGTTGGCTGATAACTTGCACGATTTTCTCTACTATCCGTAGGTGGCGACGATTTGCAACAATTATGCGATGCCGGGGAAGAAGAGTTTTTGGAAATTATGGCACTAGTCGGTATGGCCAGCAAACCCCTCCATGTCAGAAGACTTCAAAAAGCTCTACAAGAATGGCTGACAAACCCTTGTAAAATACCTCATAATATCTGATCTATCGATCTAGTGCACATCAAATTCGCTCTATTGCTCATCGTGAATCATTTTACGAATACACAACGCGGACTATCTTGAATATGTTCGTTATTTCTAACAATAAACAAAAATCATGTGTGCAGATTTACGATTCAGGCCTGCTTGCTTCTTCGTTTTCGTAGAGAATCGCAGTTTCATGTGCACCAACTTAGTACAACTGTTCGCTATACTAAAGGCAGCAAATTAAACAAATCAATTGAACAAAACTAATTCCTCGAAAATGTATTCCAATCCCAATTCCACCAATCGAGATGTAATGTTCAGGTTGATGAAGCAGCTAGTCGAACAAATTTTACAAATTCTCTACGCCTCTTTGTCCGAAGACAATGTAGATCCTATCAAAGCATACTAATTCGTTTCTGCCGCAGCCCTTTTCCAGGCGCCAGTGGTATCGACGAATGCTACCTGCAAGAATCCACCGACTATAGGATTTGCCTGCGCAAGTCCCAGGCCGCAAGTGCAAAATCTTCAAGGTTTCGCGGCAAGTTCGCAGACGCAAACCCCAACGCCCTACGTCTCGTCGCACGTGTCCCTTACGCCGTTGCCCTGCAGAAGCACCAGCCCTATAATGTCAGTGACGAGCGTAACCGCACCGGTTGCTTCCACCACCTTCCGGCAGAGTCCCAGCCCCAACGCGCCCTTACCCTACACAACTGTCCATAGCCCCGGCATACTGCAGGTACAGTATAACTAATAACTGACATTATTACAGTAAAATTACAGTAAAAGCTCTTTATACTGTCTGTGGTTGCGGGTACGATCATTGTCAAATGCCTACCTCCTCCACTATCGTGCTGTCCTTCTCTATGTTCGGCTCTCTTGATTGAAATCTTTCTCGGTTTCTCGGTTTCTCGATTTCTCGATTTCTCGGCAAGGTAGACCCAATCATAGGTGAAAAATAGTGCCCGGTTACGATCACCATCAGTACAAACCACGGCTGTTGGACAGTAAGTACGGGACGTTTGTTGCAGTAGATTGCGGATTTGATGCATTTATAACAAAAATTTAAGGACATCGATGCGTTGGTTTCAGCTTAACAGGATAACTAAAATAAGAATACAATTTTTATTATAGCTCCTGCGCCCTGCAATTAATTCAAACATTTTTATTTTGCATAAAAATCCGCAGTCTAATAACTAGTTGTTGTTCGAAGCTTTAGGGGAGCGTGTGCTTAATACGCGACTGAAATTTCGAGTTAATATCGGAGTTAGTTTTCGAGTTATTACTTCCGTCAACATGGAAAACATAGTTCTGGAAAAAACGCGTTTGAAAGTCTCAAGTATACTATATGTATGCGTATGTAGTTTTGTCGGCGTTTTGGAATATTGTGCGGCGTGGCAACGAACGGTTTAATAATCGTGAGAAATATCGATCACCGCAGCGATGATACAAAGAACTGTTTTTATTAGGTGGGAACTTGCGAATCATCGTGTGGCAGTGGCACGACTCCTAGTCCTGGGGGTGGCGGTGGCGGTGGCGGTGGCGCACCTGCGAGCCCAACTCAACCAACCCCGACTCTTCTACAGTCACAAATACAGAGATTAGCGGAGGCAGCCGAAAGACTTGCCGCTACCATTCGTCCGGTCGATCCGAAACCTCATAACGTTAAGAAGAAGATTTGCAAGAATTTGGAGGTAAACCGATATACCTTGAACTAGATTGCAGATATCTTTACAGAAAATAGCATATCTCGCTTAAGCATGGTCCCCCCAGAATATCTTCTTTAATTTGTCATGAAAGTAAACAATTTCGTTACGTGTAATTTGTCTTGTGCAAATAACCATACGTATATCTTTTTTATGAGATACGCGATGCAACACGAAAATCTATGGTAGTTATACATTTAAAGAAATAACCTACAACCGTGGTCCCGTTGAAAGCAGCACCGGTTCTCTCATTCGATCACCGAAGTTGAACAATGTGAAACGTGGAATGGTGGTGGGCTTGGATGGGTGACCGCGCCTGGTAAAAAACCCAGGAAGTGACCCCCGGGTGCTTTTCACGTGTTGCGTATGGGCAAAAGGTGGTTCGGAACCCACCGTAATAAACAGTAGGTCCCGCTGAAAATTAGGCTGAGATAGGCTCTGATAGGCTGTGATAGAAAGAAATAAAAACAAGCCCTGCGTAAAAGAGAAAAAAAATCGGTTACTTTGTTTTAGATGGTAATGGCCATGCCCGACAGCGACCCACGACGAATGGAAGAGATCCGAAAGTACGCGGCAATTTACGGAAGATTCGACTGCAAGAGGAAACCAGAGAAACCACTGACATTGCACGAAGTGTCGGTAAACGAAGCGGCCGCACAGATTTGTAGGTTCGTACCTGCCCTTCTTACTAGAAGGGACGAACTTTTTCCTTTGGCCCGGCGGGTTGTCAGAGATTCTGGGTATCATTATTCAAAAAATCATTAGTAAGTACCTTTACTGGAAGATCAGTTCAATCATTCCCTTTACACGCTTTAAACGTTTGCTAACATGTTCACGCTGACTTTAATCCAACGATACAAACAAATGAAATGCTGTCGTAGAAAGTACAACATCGATGATGTATGTACATCGAGAGTTAGAGATACGAGTAACTTTAAAGAGCGTTTTCTTCCTTTCGGGTCAAACTTCTCTTCCTCGCTTTCTTTTTCTTTTCTTTTTTTGTTTTTACGTTTGTTGCAACACTCGATAATTATATGACAAGAATTGAAAGATTGTCGAGTATTTTATATAAACTATAATAAACCAGATTATTAGCTTAAACTTAGATTTAAGTTAACTAAAAAATACTTGAACATATGCAGATTAAATTGTAGACCTGAAAGCTCAGAAGACCCTCTAAAATGTTGAGTAGTCTGAACAGTTGGTTGCATATACAAACTGATTGAAATTGAAATAGAATGTCGACGAGAACGTGTTACATGTGGCCGCATTAATTCACTGTTTTACACTTCTGTTTGAAATGCTTTAGCCTATCCGTGTCAAGACCGCGTGAGAACGGCGAAGAAAACGAAAACGAGCGTGCTAAACGACAAAAGCTCGAGCTTGAGGGTGAGAATGAAGATGGGACGCAGGTTAGCGCACCTCGACCATAAAAACTAAGCTGTATGCAGAAGATTCCAGTTGAAAATAGTTGCAAACGTGATTGGGACCGTGGATTTGGTCCAATGCTCGATTGTATCTTTTCATTCACCGTACGCGGCCACAGAGAAGGATAATCCAAAGTCCGCGTTCAGCTCCTATATACGCTCCTGCGTTTCAGATACCTTCAATCTGGAATCATTGGCATATTAATGAAAACCACTGTACACGCATGAGCGCTAACCACTAACTATGCATCCAGCACATAAATAATTTCAACACCTAAACTACCAATCGATTATCACACACGTGAACGACAGCCGAAAAAGGTCAAGTATAGCTTCTGCATAACATGCATGGCTTTCCCTAATACAGATCGCATGCTTTATTGCTACTTTATTTACAGAAGAAAAAAAAAGAACTTGGACGACTGTGCTGTTTTCTGCGAGCGAAACGCTAATAGAAATATTTGCACGCTTCTTTGAAATTTTCTTGTGTTTCTTATTCTAATGTAGTTATTGACTTTCATTAGAGAACAATTATTTTAGAAATGGTAATGAAGCATAAATTGCAACTAATACACGTTTCTTCATGCTTCCAATTAAATGGTGCTACGTGAAAGTATAATTGTGCTTTAAGATGGAAATAATTCACTCTGGAGCATGGCAAACTTTTTATTGATAAGTTTACACAAATATATCTTTTCTTTTTTTTTACTTAAAGTGTGAACTAGAGAAATTGAAAGACGTTTGTTGTTATTAGTCTATTCTACACGTCGAAATTTTATAAATGTTAATATTAATATGTTATAGCTTTCTTCTACACTTGTTAAGACTCTATGCCTTGTTCCTAGTGTCTTGACGAGTCGTATCTTCGTTTAATATTTTAACTGAATTACTTGTGTTAATTTCTTTTTTTTTTGTGCGTACATAACTACCCAGTTGCTATACTTGTATTGTCTATAGCAGTTAAATGTTTCAGGAGGAGCTGGACCTTCGCTGCTCTGAAATGGACATTAATAATTCAACACTCAGGAGACATAGGTCATCAAGGTGATTATCGAACGATCAATTTTAATTCTTGTCGCTGATTAAAACAAACTAGAAACAAAATCATAATTAACCATTGTTATATTTCAAAGTTCTATGGAAAAATTAACTTGAAAACATGTATACAGTAAAGTCGTGATATTTGTCTATCCAGAAATTCTCCACTGTCATGCTGTCCTTCGTTCTACGTTCGGCTTTCTTTTCAACTCTCGGCGCGGTGTGTAGCTGCAATTATGTACATATTGATGTTGAGACATTTGCATTGTTTTAGTCCAGTTTGGAGGAAGAAGAATAACAATGGCATGTTCAGCGGAAGTATCGAAGAAATAAGCGACTCGGACAGTCAACTTTCCTTCTCGAACGAGGAATCTTCGTCGATGCATGTAAGAAAATTGTGAATCGATAAAGAAATATCTTTAGTTTCTGTTAATAAGATGTTTTTTCCCCAATTAACCAGAGTAATTTTTACAGGACACCAACGAAGCCGAAGCAGACAATACTGACAAAGAAAGTGATTTCAATCTCAAGGTATTTCTACTGCATGTATACGACGAAAACCCATTCGAAACTTTACGTTTAGTTTTCACCATTACAAGACTAATTTATTTATTGTATGTGTAATGATTCGCGATTGTGATTGTGATTGTGATTGAAGACTTTATATGGATTTAGGTAATAGCTTCGCGCGGAGACAATATAATTGCAGTGGCAAATCCTGCCCTGATGGAATGCGGTCATCCTATAAAAGAAGAGCCAACGGACGAGAAACCTGCACTGTGATACTGTTTAAAAAGATCAAATTCTTTTATTCGGACGATTTTTCAAATTACATTTCAGCTTGTGCATTCAAATTAGTAGTATCGTTATCTGTATCTATGATTCTTGCTAACGTTATTTAATATATTATGTGCATCAATTGGTTCTATTATTATTAGTTGTTGTCTTTTCGGTCACAATGATCGACAGAATTATATTAATGTTACAATTGGTTCTCACGCACAAACTCTGCTAATCACTTAGCTACTATAAAAACGACAGAAAGATTTTTAGATATTGTATATAAATAAAAGAACAACCATGGTCTAGATGAAAACAAAAAACATAAACTGACTGATATACATATAGTAACATATTGTAAAACATTAAAGTTGTAAATATGCATCGAACCTTTTATTATTCTGCGTATTGCATTTTTTAAGAACTTCACACGTTATTGTGTAATTAGAATAAAATTAATAAATAGATAATGAGAAAATTAGAAAGGTGTATCGGTATTATCACGTTTTTATTAACTCGCTTTCTTGTTTGTTTAATTGGTCTGTCTGTTCGGTGACAAATTTTCCAATTGATTTTAAACTAACTTCGTTTTTAAAAACGGATTAAAACGTATAAAATAATTTTTCCTATTTAGTCCCATACTTCATTTCAAATTCAAAAAATCGATACTTTTCGATTCAGTTTCCTAGCTCGCAATTATACAATTTCATGATATATCGATTGTCGATGATCGATTATAATATGATATCGATATGTGAATTTATCGAACATCGATTTGTATAAAGTTGCAAATACACGATATCAGAGTGTATTACAATTTTCTTTTTGTTGCTGTTAAATATCAATGTATTAGGCTTCTAATTTATAATACTAATGCTACTTTAACTATGACAATGTTATGTTACTAATAGCTTGGTGTTAACTTTTGTACAGGTTATGTTTGTTTACATCATGAATGTACACGTGCTAAACGTCGTCGTAGCGTAAATAAGTCAACGTGTTTTGAAAATGGCTTTGAAAATGAAAAAGAAAAGCTTGGCTGACAAAATAAGCTCTTTAGTTACTGCAGCACCAACAAATTTTTACTCTGACGATGATAATGAAGATACGAGAGCTAAAGTAGTTGATAATGACGACGAAAGTGATAATTTCGTTAGCAATTTTCAGGTTTCAGAGATAAGAAAACGGAATATTAATCTTCTTGACGAATCAGATGAAAGGTAAGCACTAAGTTTTCGTATGGTAGTTTCATATTAGTGGTTCAAACATGAAACGACAAAAATAGTACGTTTCTATGTAATATTGAAATTTTGGGACTTACATTTGACCCTTTGCTCGAATGGTGACTCTGGGAGGCGCCACTAATAAATTGTTTTGGCTGAATTTGTTCCTTCGGGAAGCATGCATATTATCTTCGCTAATACATCTCAACTAGTGTATAATACACTCTGCAATTTAATAGGTACAAAGGCAAAAAGGTTTCAAGAAAGGAAGTATATTCCGATGACAGCGATTCGATTGATACAAGAGAAAATGATAGTGATGGAGAAGAAGATGAAGAAGAAGAAGAAGAAGAAGAAAATGAAATAAATGATTCAGAAGATGACGAAGAAGAAGGCTACAATAATGAAAACAGTAGTAATGAAGATGTTGATAACAAAGACAATGACTTCAGTGAGAACAACGATAGTATAGAAGATGAAACTGATGGTAACAATGATAATGAAAGTGTGAGATCTAACATGGAAGAAGAAAGTGATGACAATGTAAATGTTAAAACAAAAAAGAAAAGCAATTTTAAAACAATTTCTCATACAAACCTTAGAGCAGATATTGAAAAGGGTAACTGCGTTAGAAACCAGTTAAAATTGTGGGAAAGTCTATTAGAAGTCAGAATCAAATTACAAAAATGTGTGGTTACAAGTAATCAAATGCCTCAACATGATATTTATAAGGACTTGAAGGAAAATTTAGAATATAGGCAGAAAACTAATGAAAGTAGAAATAAATTAAAAATGCTTTTAAATAATTTGTTACAATTACAAAGTGTTCTTTTGAAACAATACCCTGAGACAATAAATTTGTCCTCGCAAAATCGGAAAAGAAAAGCAGAAGACGATATAGACAATGAAATAATGAATTCCGATGATGGAACGGACGAGGAAATTCCTTCGGATATGGAAGATGAAAATAACATGGATGACAAATTGATTTCTGATGAAGATAAAGCACACAATGCTAAGAAGATATTCAACATGAAATTAAAACTGAACAATTATGAGAAGATAATAAACGAAAGTAATAAATCTTATGCAGATTACAGAAACTCTGTGATACAAAAGTGGAATGAAAAGACGAAATTAGTAAGCGGTAAATTACACAAAGACACGAATCAATCTACCTTGAAACAAATTGAGTTTGCATTGAGTGACAAGAAAAAGTTACATGGAAGAACGCAGTTGAAGCGTTCAGAATACAAAATTGTTGGGAAAACAGATTCAGTTGAAGATGACGAGGGTAGAAGGGTTCAAGAATATGATTCTGAGATTTATGATGATGACGACTTTTACCACCAGTTATTGCGAGATTTAATTGAACACAAATCTGCAGACATCACGGATCCTATTCAGCTCAGTAAACAGTGGATTCAACTACAAAACATGAGAAGCAAAATGAAGAGGAAAATAGATACGAGAGCTACCAAGGGTAGAAGAATAAGATACAACGTACATAATAAATTAGTCAATTTTATGGCTCCTATCACTGTTAGCGATACATGGTCGGACCAAGCAAAAGATGAATTGTACAATTCATTGTTTGGTAAAATTAAATCAACAAATGAACATATTACTCAGTGAAGTAATAATTTACTGATAATTAGTAAAACTTTATTTAATTTTGTACATTTTACTAAAGATTATTTTATAAAATGTACGCGAATCTAATCAATATGAACAATGCAAATGTTATGTACAGTATAGGGAATAAATGATGAAACATGTATGTATAAGAGGTTGTTTAAACATTTATTTGTTTTTATAGAATAATTAAAATTGTTTTGTACTTTCATAAATATTATATAAGTTTGTAACTAGACTACGGATCTTTATGCAAAATAAAAATTGTCTGCATTAATTGCAACGGATAGAAACTAAATCGCAAATGTTATATTTCTGTCCGTAATGATTTTAATAGAGGAGAAATTACATTTTGAATTCTTTGAATTATAATTTTCAATTTTGAATTTCGTATAACTCAATTTTGTTTGATTTTGTTACAAATTGTTACAAATGCATAAAGATCCACGATCTATTTGTAATCTATGACTGAATGGCCGGAATTCGAGCGACGCTGTCGCCTCTACATCCGTTTTTCTCGTATTCAATTAATTCGAACACTAAAAACCAGAGTTCGTCTTGTAGCATTTTCTTGATCCATGATGCAGATACATTCGTTTCATTCTGTTTCATTCTGTCCGATCCAATCCAACCGGTGATTTCTCTCGTGCTCGTGAGAGTAGATCGAAGTTATGGATTTGGCTTGTCAAAATTCCGATTTTAATGCTAAATATTTGCTTGGTCAGTTAAATACAGCCAGAAAAGAAATAAATAACTTAAGGTATCGCCCGACTTCTTTCATTTACGCTACGTCTTTAGAAATTGAATGAATTATTTAAAAAGATATCAACAAGTTCTATTCAAACTTGGGTGTGTATGTATGCAAGCAAATATGTACACGTATGTGTACACTTTAAATAAATGTGTACAATGCAGTAAAATAAATAGCATATGCGTATAACTGCATGTATATACATAAAGCAAAAAAATGGATATTTGTTAATTCAATGAATTAATACATAACAATATATTTATTCACCTTCTTTAGAACCAGACTATGGATCTTTATGAAAGATGAAAAGTTTCTGCATCAATTGCAGGACGCAAGATCTAAAAATGAATTCATATTTTTAATTAATAATTCTCAAAGTCTTCTAATCTTTTTACTGTTTTAAACCGCACCTACTCATTTTTCGCAAAAATGCATAAAGATCCAGAGTCTAATTATAATATTGAAACTAGATTAATAAACAACTTACTGGTACTAAATGATATTAACTACAGTATTGTTTTTATGTTTTATGTTATAGGCAGCAAATAAAAACACTTCGCTACATACACGAAAAAGATGTTGATACCATAAAGCGTTTATTAGAATCGTATAAGAATGGAGCACAGATATCTTCCGAAGCAAAAGTTATATCTTTAGACGATGTGAAGCCTAGTACCAGTGCAGATGACGATGCTATAAAGTTAAAACCAATTGGAATAATATCTACTTGGTTTCCTAGTAAACGCGGTACTCCTAGACAGACAGGAATTTGTGGGAAAGTACCAGGGAAATTGTTGTTGTACAATTCCATATACACTAATCCTGATCATGCTCTAGAAGGGTTACAAGACTTTTCGCATATGTGGTAAGTAATCGTGTAATCCATTCTTCTGTCCCCAACAGATAGAACCATCCGCGACATGTCGACGTCTGATCAAATTAGTGATCGATTAAATTTATGAAAACTAAACATTTTGGTTCCTTCAGAATATGAAAATATGTAATATGTTCGCAAAGGGTTATTATTAGACTGTGGAAAAAGTTTGTGCATCAATTGCAGGACATAGGAGTGAAATATAATGTGCTGAAAATAATGTACTCTTAAAGTCTTGATATTTTCACTGGTTTAAATTGTTACACATATATTTATAATAGTAAGGAACAACTATTTGATTCTAATTTCTATTTACAGGGTTTTATTCTACTTCCATAGAAACGAATCGACACATGTTAGGGCTAAGGTTGCACCACCAAGACTGAACGGTACAAAAACCGGTGTGTTCTCCACAAGATCCCCGCATCGTCCGTGTCCTATCGGTTTAAGTTTAGTGAAGATCACAAGAATAGAAAATCATACAATTTATTTCGAAGGTGTAGACATGGTAGATCAGTCACCTGTATTGGATATAAAACCTTATATACCACAATACGACAGTCCGTTCTCTTTTGAGAAATTGAACAGTGAACCACAGGAATCTAACATGGATAATAATACATTCGGTTGTATAGAAGAAACTAGCAATTTAAGTAGAAGTCAAACATTCAACTCTAACATCGATCTCACGCACGAAACAAGAAGTCTACTTTCCGATTCTTACTATAGAAAGAATACGAACGAAACGATTCAAGAAGCAGATATTTCTAGAGACGAAGAAATTGCTTTAAGGTTACAAGCAGAAGAGTTTCAAAGGAATTCCAACTTCGAGAATTATAATAGCATCAGACATTTTTCTGAATTAAGCGACATTAATTTACATAATAACGGCACATTACAACATAACGTTGACGTAACCGGTATTCATAGAACATATCATGCTTTGTCCGATGTTCCGACGACCGATGCGAGAACAAATATGAACATATCCAACGAACAAAATATACTTTCGTCAAACTTGGAACAGCAATCGGAAAGTTTAGTAGATATAAGTAATAGATTAGAAAATACGAATATAAGCAGTCACGCTAACGTAGAGCCAACATATTCTCCAAGAAGTATGGGGCCGAATTACATAGAAGCGCACGCTTCTCGCTCTAGACTTTTAGATGGAGCGGATGGGCCAAGTACTGTCTGCGGTACCGATTTAGATTTAATTTATAGGCGGTCTTTAAATGCGAGAATCGACAATTCGCCTATAAGAATGGGAATACGGGAAGCTCCTGACGGAGAAGAGGGTCTCGAGTCACAAACGCTTGTCCCATCTCAAAGTTTGCCAAACGTTGAAGTAGCAAGAACTACGTCGATCAATAATTTACAGGACTCTGTGGACACAAACTCGACAACAACTGTATTTCCAGATCCGAGGAATATTGAAATTAGAGCAACCGAAGCTAATTATTCTTCGGAAGTAAGAATTCCAGAGTGGATATCAAGACCTCGTACACCTCTGTGCGTGAAATTTAATGATCGAGCTCTGATACAATTAAATGAAATTTTAGGAACGAAGATTAACGACCAAAAGATAGCTATTGAAAATGTACTCCGCGAAGATCCTAGATCGGTTTATCTGAGACAACGATGGGGCAGTCAATTTTATACATTCTTAATTCATGATTTACATATTACCTGTAGATTCGACGATAACAGAGGTGTAGTTACAGTTTTCCAAGTTAGACACGCAGGTCGAATTTGCGAGTGCGGAGAACCCGAGTGGCAGTGTTTGGGTCATTCTCCACCTCCGTCATAGTATGCTTGACTATGTGCATGCAATACATACGTAACGTATGCATACATGTTTCTAATAATGTTAGTTAATTGTACTCATAAATTTATTAATAATATTCGAAGAATTTTTAATTTATAGAGTGCTACAGGGTGTTTTATATTTCATAAAATATAGCAATCGTCATTCCATTATTGTTCATCGAGAACTTGATTATTATTGCCAAATCGAAACTACAAGTTTAGGTTCAAATCAGTAGATATATTTACAGTTGAATTATACATCATTACTAGACAGCCGATATTTATGCAATTATTATGGTTAATAGTGCAATGTGCAATACATATTTCAATTTGTCTCGTACATACGTCATTCATTTGTTTATTAATGACATTATCAATTGTCAGCCCTACAAGTTTGATCAACTAGTTATATGTATAATAAATCTTGCCAATAATACCGTATAGAAATCGATAAAGATTTTTCTTCTTTTTTTATTACAGAGTATTTATCGTAGAATCTTCTACAAACTTTCGTATTCTATAGCATTTTATTGTAATGAAAATGTTCCTATACGTTTAATTACGTATTATAAAGTTTCGCACAAAAATGAAATAGATAGAAAAAGTGTAACTTGAAACTTTCATTCGTTCGTAGAAAAATATTGTATGTTCAAAATTCTACAATTTTATTTGCACAAGAAAATTTTTATAATTAAAAAGATCGATACAATATTTATTAATTTAAGTATACATTCTTATCGTTGAGTCCGCTCCAGCTGAAAATACCCATGGTTGAATGGGATGAAACATGACATCCAAAATACCAAAATCATTGTAAGATTCGTGATCACATAATCGTTTTAGTGGCACGATCAACGGATTTTGCAGTAAATCGCTAAAAATGTATATTGAAATAAATAATATATGAGCAGTAACGATTTGAAGCAATTAATATAATAACGTATAAGCTTACTTGTACACCATTCCATGAGACACAATAAGACCCCTATCATCTGCACCAGACGCAAAAAGTGGATATCGCTTGTGAAATGAGACTCCCCTTACACCTGTACCATGTAAACGTAATGTCTGATATGGTTTTGTACTCAAATCAAGGTCAAACCAAAGCATTTTGCGATCGTAAGTGCCTACTAAAATGTTATCGCCGCCTAAAAATACATAAACAGAAATTATAATACTGAAGACAAGTACATAAGAGAGTGTGTTACTAAAATCATTTTAAAACTGCTTACCAGGATGTATTGCCATTGACGATATCCATTGTGAATTTGATAATAATTTTTTAATCATTTCCTGTTTTACTAAATCGTATATTCGCACGTTACGTTGTGTCTGCAATTGTTTTATCAAGATTCTTCAAATGTGACTTTTAGATTCTCGTATACAGATTGTATGATGTATATCTAATAGTAAGTTTCACTTACCGCTACGAACAAATATGGTCTAATTGGATGGAATAAGACACATTGTATTAAACCTTTCGCCTTGGTGAAAGGAAGTTGAGATCTTCGTTTTGATAATTGATTTATTAAAACAGATCTGTTTTGTCCATCTGGCATAACAGTGGCAAAATAGTCGCCTTTACCATGCCATGTTACTTGTTTCACTATTTTAAAATGATTTAAGACGATCCTAATACCGCTTCTGTGTTGTTCTCCTTCCGCTTGTTCCCATTGTACAGCAGTTTTAACTCTATCGCTAACTAATACAAGAAAAACCATTTGATTAATTTCACTCTCATCTGTATGTGCGTGCGTGTATACCTATTAATAATTTGTACAATATATACGAAATTATACCGATAACGTCGCTTTGAGGTATTATCTCTAATAACTGATCAGTTTTGCTAGTAATTAAGCGATCTCCTACTCCAGGATTTATTAAAAGAACTTTCTTATCTGATGCCACTGCTATAAGAGACAATGATTGATTTGGACACCAGGCTACAGATCTAATTATTCCACCGCAGGGCACTGTCTTCACGCATCTGCCTGTTGCTATTTCCCATACTGTAAATCAGCAACATTATTTATTAGGTTGTTATACCTTATATGAAATGTCCGATTTTAGGTAATTATGCAAAACTTACTTTTCAGGTCCATATCATCACCACCAGAAGCAATATATTGTCCTACTGGCTCTGCAGTGATACTTCTGATCATGTCTGTGTGTCCTTTAAATATCATAGACATTGTTGTAGGGAATGGCTGTAGGTCCTTCGGACTAGGTAACTGTGGCACCAATGCTTCGGGTTCTATCGTTAATCTCATTTTCAACGCTCTGGGACACAAATATAGATCAAGACACCTTTGGAATCTTTCTTTAATATATCTTGGATAAGCAGGAACTTCGCGAAGCGAGTTGTATTTCTGTGGAATGAAATGTAACTTTCTTTTCCATGGTGTTGTCTGCAACTTATTCCATTCTTTTAGCTCCTTTTTGTCAAACAAATACTCTGGTGGAGGATTATAACTTTCCGCATGCCCAGGTAAATGCCTTTTCGGTGCTGGAATATGTTTATGAATTCTACGCATATCTTCAGCTTGATCGTCCGATTGCCATAACATGTAAAATTGTGGTTCGTTCTTCTTTTGCAGTCTTTCTTTTTCTAATTGCGCGGTCGACTTTATCCAGCCCATTTTCAAAGCGTGAACCAACTTTGATATCTTTTTCGCTTCTGGTTTAGATGGTAAAAATGAACGCTTATGTTCAGGAAATTTACGCACCGGCATCTTCATCACTTCCGAAGTAAACCATTCTGCCCAAGGCTGTAACAAGAAAAGTAGTTTGTAATAAATTCACAGTCTTCGAACTTGTATATTTATAATCTATACTCACGGCATATTCGTCGAAAGTTACATCAGGAACTTTCTGTTTTTGAATTCTCGTAATCAAATCAATATCTGCTTCGCTTAAAACAACATCCTGTCCAGTTTGCGGGTCTTTTATAGTTCTCCAAAAATCAGGATCTTCCATTCTTTTCAAAAAATTATCTAACTGATCTCCTTTCTGGGGTTTTATAATTTTCTTACCATCCCAATCGTAACCAATATGATCATAGTCATCGTACCACTTCATGGGTATGTTTCCAACAGTATTCCGGATATCTTCTTCGTCTGAACTATCGTATTCGTATTCATTTAATTTCTGACTTGCTGTTGATACAATTTTACTTATGCTTTTGCTATTTCTACCATCAAATACATTTTCTTTACTATCTGTATTTGCAGGTTTCTTTAAACTTTGTTTCAACGACTTTTTCATCTTTTCATTTAAACTATTCGACTCTACATCTTTCTCCGAGACTTTCAAAGAAACTGGTTTATTTGATGCTGTAACTTTATTCGTAGAAGACTTGTCTTTCCTATCCATGCTTTTTATTGCGGATATAGGCTTATCACTTTTTAATTTGGACTTATTGTCTTTCGACTTAGAACTACTACTAAAAGCTTCAGTTTCTTTTGCCAAATTGTCATTTTTCTTTTTCGAACGTTTATCCGCATTTTCTTCTTCTTCTTCTTCCTCTTCTTCTTCCTCTTCATCTTCATCTTCAACTTCTTTGTCAGATGTATCTTTATAGTCGCTTGAGGAGTAATCTTCATCCGAATCACTTTCAAAACTTAATTCATCTTCTTCATCATCCGATTCAAAGACAATTGGATCTTTCTCGGTATCAGAGTCAGGAACATCAACATATTCATTAATCTCTTCATCCGAACTTTCATCGTTATTATTCACTTCAGCCTGCAATAAATCTTCGGTACCCGAATCCTAAATATATTCGATAATGTTATTAGTATATACAATATACACAAAGAAATGTAATAAATGAATACAAGTATCAATTATAATTAGACAGCGGATGTTATTCATTTATGAGAAAAATGGGTAAGTGTAATTTCAAACAGTAAAAACATCAGAAGAATTTCCATGAAAATAATTTTCTGCTTCACTCGAGTTTGTTGCAGTTCACGTAGACAATTTTTCTCATAAATGCATAAAGATCCGTGCTGTCTAATTATAATAAAATTAATTCAAGTTGAACTTTTGCATACTCGTAGTGAATAGTATTGTACAGAAAGAAAATTTTACCAGTTCTTCCTCGGATTCATATCTCACAGACTCTTTTTCTGTTTTATTGTTTTCAATGTTCACGACCTTTTGCTTTCTCTTTAAATTCCTCTTGTGATCTTTCATTTTCAAGTTTCATATGTATACAAATAAGAAGAAAGGTTATGTGATCCTCACGTGTTACAGGCGATGCGACACCGTGCTGTAATTATAAATTACAAGTAGAATATTGACTCTCTCACAGTGTTACCAAATCGCGCACCGATTCGGTAACACTGGTCTAAGGTCTGTACACTCATTCGTTTATGTTCGTCGTATGTATTTGTATGTATTACTTGGAATGACTTTATATAACAGGCTGTCGATACATAAGTGTATCAATTACAAAGTATCGATAGCATGTTAACATTATCGTCCAGAATATTTCAAAAACGTTGTTTACGGTTACTCATGTCTCGAAAATCTATGGAAAATAAATATTCATGTGAGGAAAATACAACCGGTACATTATAAAGTTTCGACGGCGAGCCTTTCCACACTGCGCAACAGGTTAGCTATGCGTCTATGGGAGGGGCGAAGGGCCAATCAGCTTTCTTCCCGCCATTTCTAATTCCATTCTCGACGCAAGTGTTGACGCGTTGTTGTGATCCTTTTTTCTTTGGCTATTGTCGATTTCCTATGACACAACCTGTGTTGTTTCAATGGATTTTTAAGTAGCAATCGCACTCGTCTAGTTCGCGAAACATGTGTATTCGTTGAAAATCGATATCGTGTTGGAATTGTTGAAAAGTGGCGTTGACATTTTACCGCGTCATCGCAGCATACGTTTCGCGAGAGGGAAACGTCTATTTCGAAGTGGTTTTCGTTTATTCCGAGAAAAATGAATACACCAACGAGAAGGGACTTTCTTCGAAGACCCGATGCAACACGTCGAAGATCCGCTAGACAAGCTTTGGCAGTGATCCCTGTCAATAATCCGTCGTCGCCTGGTGAGTTACCGACAGTTTGAATTAATGTAGGCCCACCTGTTTGTCCCTCTCTCAATTCTCTCTCGTGTTCCAGGAGAGACTGTTTCTACCGAAGTCAACGCAATGGACAACTTTTTAAACAGTCGACACGGCTCTGATTCCTGGAGCCCAGCACCTAGCCCCGATGAACTGGTGATACAGAAGCGAGGACGTCGTCGTAAGACCATAGTCTGGTCACCTGACCTCGATACGTGCAAACGAAACAGTCTCTTCAAGTGAGTATCTTTGTATCGATATCATCGTTGAGATATGAAGATAATTAAGGATATTTTTGCGGTTCACCGCAAAATTATCGATGCTTGATTTTCTCAGTTTAAGTTCCAGGGACCGGACACCTGTTAAAAGTACAACAGAAACGACCATGATATTGAGAAGCACACCAAGGAAGAGGCTCTCGCTGGGCAACCCGAACGAGTCGGAGTTTACAACGCCGGAGAAAAAGAAAAAATCACAGCTGTTGACAACCTCTAGTAATTCTCAGTCACAATTCAGTGGTAGCTTGGCGAGTGGTTTGAGAGGTCTCAGTCGCGAGCAGCTGGTAGATATGATAATGGACGTAGTTGCTGAACAGGAAGAAAGTGGGCTGTCAGAAGGGGAAAAGCTGCATAATATTCTTCTAAAGAAAATGCCAGTGGCGGATGTGCAACCGCTCATAGACAGCCTAAATAATTTGAAGCAAAATATTAATTTGAGCTTGTTGCCATCCAAACTGGATGAATCTTCGAATAATTATGCGCATATTCATTTAGATGTTTTTCAGGTGCTTTGTATGCTGTGTTTTTCTTTTTTCTTTTAAATGTTGCTTGATGGTTCAAGCTGTATCGTTTGAATTTGTTATTAATCATATGATGATTTCGTACAGAAAGCTATTATAGATCACGGGAAGCGATTAGTGGAGTCTCAGCATTGGACATCCGTGCTTCAGTATGTGCACGCAGCATGGAACATCACGAAGCAAATATCAAAATGCGACAATAAAAACGTCTGCGATTCGTCTCATAAATGTTTTAAATATTTGACACACTTTTGTCAGCAAGCTTTGAAACGAGGAAGCTTCACCGGACCCGCATTGGATATGTTTGCCGACAGGTATTATTAGAAAACGTAATTTGTGGTCAGGGAACGAGGTCTAAATAAACTATTTTTCAGACTTGACGCGATGCTCGCCGATTGTGAGGATATAAAGATATGTCTGCAACTAATAAGTGGGGCGAAGAACAATGAAACTTAAGTATTTCCTACTAAAGAGAAAAAAGAAAAAAAAACAGATGACACTTGAGTATTATTTTATATCGTTACTATTAAGGACACAAGAGGCCATACATATATATATATATATATATATATACATACATACATATATATATATATATATTTTTAATATATACATATTTTAATTTTGATACACCGCATATGAAGACCCTTGATTTTAACAGTTTCCACCACTGTTAGATTATATATTTTTTTTACCTAATATTTTTTTACAACCGCTTTATCAAATAACTGATATTTGCTTGAAATGGTATTAACGTAGACGTAAGAGTATTTTTCACTTTTATGCTTAGCAGTTTGTTTTATAATCTTGTGTGCTGTTCAAATTAACATTATCGGACAAAGATGCGTCGCTTGAAAAGCATACTATTGTAATCCAGTAAATTCTAATTTATTACGGACATGTGTTATTGTAAGTGCCTTATATTTGTTTTGTTATCGTACTCCGTGGATATGTTGTCTCTCTATTTCTCTCTCTATCTCTATCTCTATCTCTCTCTATTTACCTTAATACTTTTAATGATATTTATAATGAGATTTTAGCGTATATTTAGCATGTACCTCGATAGTATTCTTGCTAAGAAGTAACCGGGACAACTTACTTACCCCGAATTATTGGCTGCGTCCACCTGTACTCTTTCACAACAATGAACTATGTTTTGTAATGATTTCGTCTTCTATTAAAAACAATTTATTCGTCATAATATATCATGCATTCTTACATAATATATCCATTATTACTTCTGAAAGGCACATTCTTTATTTACGAGTAAGCGTCAGAAATGCTCTGAGCGCGGGTGCATTCATTCATCTGTACATTCTTAAACAGTACAACAAGATGCGCTCAGAACTCGTCTGACAGTGAGTCATTCGAACCTGGCCTGGCTGACGACACTGTCCCACGTCCGTTTTCTCAATTATGTTAAGGAATTCTGTTTCGACGAAAAAATACAAACTATCAGCTGTAGGAATTATTTCGGGCTTCAACGTAGAAAAATAAAATAGACACGAAACGATTCTAAACTCTCTCAAGTGCAACAGTATATATTTTTATAAAACTATTCCATCTTCTTTTATTAAAAACAAACCTGTAGGCCTATCTGAGAATGTTGGCGGTATAATGATGTACCGTTTGTTTCAGATATTACTTAAATACATATATTTAAACGTCTAATGATATTACAAAAAAGTATACCACTGTATTCGGGGGAGGTTGTAGAACCGTTTAATGTCAGAAACTCTCGTATAGCTTCTACGGTTGAAGCACAAGTAATTGTCAAAGTTGGAGAAATCGGATATCTTCAAGATTGGATTTCTTGAGAAACCGAGGATAGTGGAGAAACGAATTTAGAAGAGTGCTCGATCGTTCGTGGGAACGCAAGAAACAAGAAAACCCGTGAGGTGAGACAGTGTGATAATCAATTATACAATTCTAGTCGCTGATGGGGTCCCCGAGCAGTCCCCGAGCGGTCTCCGAGCGGTCCCAGGGGTTCCGTATTTCGCGCGTCATCTTCTCGGGGTCCGAAGCGGCTGACCGGCAAGATTACATTCTACATTATCGTTAGGAACATTTTCAAAATCCGAAGTCGGCTCGGTCGGATTTGGAAAATTTCGCTGATGACGAACGAAAACGTAACAAATGATCCGCAACAATAATCTGACTTCATCTAAACGGGGCCGTTTAGTTGAAACAAATCAAACAGTGTTAAGTACGCGTGAAACGAAGAAGGGATGACGGGTTAGGGGTGGCTGAGTCCCTCGCAGGAGCGCCAGAATCATTCGAAAAGTTCTTCCGTGAACGGGAACGAGAAAGATCGACGACGCACAATATCCGGGAACCGGTAAGCCCGGCCGCCACGGAAAGCGCAGAGATTCAAAATAAAAACGTTGCTGTTCGCCCGTAATACTTCTCTTAGAATTAATTCAACGGTGCCCCCCAGCCCCTCCGCCGTACGTTCCAATTGTTTCTCGTGTCCTGCGACGTGAAGGAACTTTCCAAGTGATCATAAGCTCGGGAGCTCGACACTCTTAAGTGATCCGTATTTAAAGTGAACGCTTCGACTGTCAGCTACGGGAGTCGTCGACCTAAAAGCGGAATTGCCGAGGGGTGGGGGCGATTTTCGGGGGTCGAAATTGGTTTCTTCTTTTGTACTGTTTCATTGCAGGAACTGACTAACGCGCGGGGTACGAGGACGAACGATTCCCGCGAGACTTAGGGGGTAGACTCGTTTCTCGAGATAATACATGCGATGATGGGCTTTTTCAGTAGTCAAAAGCGCTAGAAATAAAACTTTTATTTTTACGTTTACGGGGAGTAATTGCATTATTCTCAGCTGCACGAAAATAGCTACATGCGCAGCTATATGCTTCCGAATAATGCAAATTACTCCTCGTAAACGTAAAAATAGGACTTTTCGGGGGCGATTGCGGCCTACATTGATCTTTTAGCTAGCGTTTTTCATTCAATACTGAAAAACTGCATCACATGCATTATCGAGAAACGAGAGTTTACCCCCTTTAATAGTAAAACTACCGACGTCGGTCGAACATGACCGACTCCGTTACAATGATTTCAATCGCAAACACGCTCTCTCACGGGAAGCTATCGAATAAGCGCAAATTCTAAATAAATTCTCAACCTTTTGATGATATGGGTATATTCCGCGCATCGGCATTAGCTCATTAGTTGGAAAGAGATGGCATTAATATATTCCCATGTCCTCACGATTGCCACATGATACAGAAGAAGATAACCCATCATTTCCAAAATTACTTCGTTTTGCCGATAACGCTTTTTCCCCTCACGGAAAAATTTAACGAGACGCAACGAATTCATCGGAGAAGTACTTTTAACTAGAACTGTGCGTCGTTGTGTTTCGCTCGATCGCATACGAAGACTAAGGTTCTCCGTGTATACGCGCGTTTGCGCTCGCGTTTGTATGTCCTAATGGTCTTGTTTAATTATTAATTTGTTTCTTCGATCTTGTTCCTCGTCGCTGTGAACCGCGACTCTACTTTTATTGGTCGACGCCCTGACGTCGCTTCAACGAGAATAACTTACGATAACACCATGCTCCGGGCTCTCATTAGCAGTTAACCGGTTTTCACTTGGAAAACATAAAAAAATAAATGAAACCTACAAACGCGTCGAGAGAAGAGACCGACCGACCGTCTTCTCTGTCTCTCTGTTCCTCGCTCGGCCCGTTTCCGGATGACAATGGGACGCGATTAAATAAGATAGAACGTTGGTAATGCGACACGACGATGCAACTATGATACTTAACGAGATAAAGCTGCGAATCGAATACTGTGGTAATGATCAATCATCGGATTATCAAGTGGTGACAGGGCTCAGTCCACCTTCGCCGGCTGCACTCGAGGATACAACTGAAACACGCAACGACGATCGATTTTATAATCATTAGATTGCGGATTTGATACATTTCTAACCAGCAGTGTGTGTGTGTGTGTGTGTGTGTGTGTGTGTGTGTGTGTGTTGAGTAATATTTAAATGGATGATTATTTCAATAAAAATTTAAATAACAAGATTGTTCTTGTTCTTTGAACGTTGAAATAAAAAGCAAGAATAATTATTAAAATGTTCGAACAATATGTTTTCTTATTTCTGCAGAGGAGTGCTCAACTTACGCCGAGCAAATTCCTGGGCACGTAGCCTTCCTTGTGGCCCAGCTTGCTCCACCACCATTCTCTCTCGTTGTCGTCACCTTTCCGAAGCACAACCAGAGAGTCGCCGTTCTTCAGGGTCAGCTCGTCGGTGTGCTGCGCTTCGTAGTCGAACACGGCGTACACTTGACCATTGTTCATGATGCCCAGTTTCTCTTGAACACCTGCGATCAGAAAAGTTCTTGTTAACGCAACACCCCTTTAACAATCCCGTTACCCGAAGAAATAAAATGCTGTTGAACGTAATTTTCATGTTGATATACTGACTGTACAAGTATTCCGAGCAGCCGTCGAAGCCCTCCTCGTCTTCCTCGCACTTTTCCGCGGCAGTTTCATGGTCGGAGAGGGTGGTGGCGAAGATGCAGGCTCCGTGCTCGACCAAGAACCTGACCATCGACAAATTGTTGCAGCTGGCGGCGCAGTGGAGCGGCGTCCTGTCGAGAATCAAATCACAATCAAACCCAGCCCGCTAGCAAATTCATCAAGATTTCTCAACCGATCGAGTTGTTCTTACCATCCGTCGCTGTCCTGTGCGTTGACGTCGCAGCCAAACTCGACGAGGAACTTGACTATTTCCAAATGACCGGCGCAAATGGCGTTGTGAAGTGCGGTGATCCCTTCGTCGTTAGCCGAGCTGGGATTAGCGACTTCCTTCGCGGTCTTTTTCACCAGTTCGAGTTCACCTTCGAGGCTGGCGTCCAACAGAAGAGCCAGAGGATCGAAGGACACTCTTCTCGAGAGGTTCGCCTTCCCTGTGCTGGATTTGAGGTTCCCCTTCTTCCTCCTCATAATCTCGTTGCCCTTGTCTGTATCCAAATCCGTTCTTCTGTCCGGATCCTTCTGCGCTTTCGCCTTGTCCTCGATGTTGATCACGTTCAACGCGTCGATGATATCAGACTCCTCCAGCTTCTCATTGCTGATCACGTCTTCGATACTTTTCTTACAGTTGTCCGTCGTGTCGATGATCTGTGGCTGCTGTTGAGGCTGTTGCTGTTGTTGCTGTTGTTGTTGTTGTTGTTGTTGTTGTTGTTGTTGTTGTTGTTGTTGTTGCTGCTGCTGCTGCTGCTGCTCGGTTTGCATCAGATCCGCCGGGATCTCGGTCTCGGGGAAGAGGAACGCCGGTGGCATCTCGATCCGCCGGTTTATCGACACGTGGACATTCGACTTGGCGTAGCGGAGTTTCGGCTGTTCAGAGATCGGTGCTTTCTTCAGGGTGAGAGGCCGAGCCTTGATGATCTGGTGATTGCAGAACGGCGTCTCCGTCGGCGATTCCGGCGGCTCCGATGTCGGAATCGGAGGCGCATCCTCCTCCTTCTCCGTCCTGAACAAAATTCGGCCGAGCGAGTACGTTAACAAGAAATCAATTTGCTGCTCGATCCTTCCGCGGATCGACAGAAATGGCGTTAATCGGTTTCCGAGGCGCGGGAAGCGGATAAATTTCAGTTCCCCGTCTCTCTCGGACTCTTTTTATCCTTGAACCGGTTCCGAGCCGCTAACTGGGTGACTGTTCGAATGTCAATGCACGCATTAGCATAGATACAAGATCATCTCGAGCGACGCGTGAGTGTTTCGGTCGCGATAAAACGCTCCAGATCGACGGAAGATACCGAGCGAACTTGTTCGTTTCAACCGGATATCGTGGAAATTGATATACGCGGGTTCTGTTTCTAATCGAGAAAAGGACGAATTTGAATGGAAGGGCGCGAGTGTGTGTGTGTGTGTGTGCGCGCGCGCCTCGCAGACAAGCCGATCGGAAAACAAGGCCTCGATCGATCGAAGAGCTCGCGAGTACTAAAAGCTGTTGTCTCCACGGCACACACCAGTCGTTCTATTTCGGTGTCTTTTATTCGAGACAGGCTTCGATTCACCGGCCAAATCGATCACGGACTAATTTACATTTATAATTAACCCGGTAATCGTTTTGTCATCCTGTACTCGAAACCTTTGCCGTCCGCCTTCGTGCGCTTTCGATGCCACCAACGCCACCCCCTACATCTGCAGGACGCGCTGACATCCCTTAACAATCTACCCTTCTTCTCTGCCACTCTGCGAACCCACGCGAATTAAACTCCTCCACCTTCGAAGGAGACCCGGGAGACTAATACTTTTAACACGTCGTCGATTCTTCCAACTTCCAGGAAGACTCAAGGAGCTTGAACCTTTCAACGTGGAATATTCCTCCAACTCTGACCAAGACTCGAGGACCTGAACTTTACCGAATCAACAGGAGATTCGAGGACACTAGTACTTTCAATAAACTCAAATTCCTATAACTTTGAAAAGTACTCGAGATCTTTTTTCCAACTGCGAAGTAGACTGAACAACAAGTTCCTTTCGAGAAGTTAAATTTTCGAAAAGATTTGTATCGAGTAAGTTACCAACTCCGAGAAAGACTCAACAAGAGCTCCTATCTCTCTAAATCCGAAGAGGGCTACAAGGATCTTTTCGAATGTTGATTGTTAGGTATACGAACCTCGGGCTGATTCCAATGGTGTTCTTGCAATCGTCGCCGGCGGTGTCGACTTTCTCGTGATGGGTCAATCTGGGCGGTGGGTTCGGTTTGCTGGGCTTTGGGGGCAAAGCTGGCTTGGTTTTATCCTCCCCCCGTATCTCCACCAGGCTCTTCCTCTCGTTCTCGGTCTTCAGCCGGTCAAACTCGAGCGGTTTGTCGGCGATCTTCGTCGGGATCTCGAACTTTCCGTTGTGCTCGTGTTTCGCCGCTGAACTCTGCTCGTATTTACTCGGATTGTTCTCGAACTTGACCGGCGGTTCTTGTTTAAACTGTTGTCCGACGGGCTCATACTTGCCGGGAGGATCGTGTTTGAACGCCGTGTTCATTTCATACTTGACCGATGCTCGGACTTCGTGCTGATCGTGTTTGCCGTACTGCTGAGTATTCTGATTGGGATCGTACTTGAGGACATGGTGCTGCTGCTCGTGCTTCGTTTGAGAAGCCTCGTACTTGCCTTCTAGCTTCGCGTTATCGTACTTGCTCGTCTGATTGCCAGGCTGCTCGTGCTTACTCTGATCGTACTTATTGTGCTCGTACTTGGAGTGCAAATCGTACTTGATCTGATGGGGATCGTACTTGAACGCGGGAATTGGCTCGTACCTTTGCTCCTGTTTGTGCTCGAACTTCTCCTGGCTCTTGTTCTCGAACTTTTTCTCGGTTTGATCGATACTACCCGACGCGGGACTGGTCAACCCTTGAGTCTGGTTGTACCTTTGAACCTGATTGCCAAAGTTCATCCCGCTCGACGAACTGTGAACGCTAACTGCTGGTAAACTGGGAGAGTTCTGAGACTGATACGACGAAGAGGACACGTGACTGTTGGCTTGCGAAGAGTGCTGGACGCCCGGATAGTTGTGCCTCGAGCTGTACGTTTGCTCTTGATTGGAAGCCTGATTGCTCGACACTGATTGATTCGACTGCTGCTGCTGGTTCGCGTTCTGCGTGCTCAGACCGACAAAGTTCTGAGCGTTCGCGTGTCCACGACCTATCAGACTCAAAGTTTGCGGCATCACCGGGTGGATTTTGGTCGAGGAGGTCTGATAAATCTGCGACTTGACCGAGAAACTCGGCGCGACGCTCGACACCGGTTTTTGGTGGGTCTGCAGGTTCCGATGGTTCTGTGACTGCGTGATGGACACAGTTGTCCCCAAACTGGACGCCGAGGATCCGATGTTGTGCTGCTTCTGCTGGAGATTCCCATGCTGTTGCTGTTGCTGTTGCTGCTGCGTTTGAGCCTGCTGATGGTGCACCCGAAGATTCTGAGACAGACCATCCGGGCTGAAGTTGTGACCCGAACCGATCAGGTTGTTGTTCGTACTGTTCGCGTTGTTGTTGTTGTTATTATTATTATTGTTGTTATTATTATTATTATTATTGTTGTTGTTGTTGTTGTTGTTGTTGCAGGTCTGCTGCAGGTTCACGGACTGGCCACCGATGTTTTGATTGTGTTGCTGTTGATTCGAGCCTAGGAGTTGCGATTGACCTGCAGAAATTGATCGAATAATTTATACGCGTTAGTCATTTGTTGTTTGCAGTGTTGGAACATCGTTTAGGATGGTCCGAGCTTCGAATAATATTGCGATAATGTGTTCGTGGCGAATTTTCTCTGTATCTAGAGAGTGTAAAAGGTCGGAGGTGGAGAGTCGTTCAGGGTCTACAAACCTTGGATATGCGACTGTGACTGGCTGTGCGCGATCTGGTGGCCAAACTGTTGGAAAGTGACCCTCTGGCCCAGCTGGGACGCGCTGGCCGAGTGCTGGATCTTGTTCTTGTTGACATCGTCTTCGGCGGCCTTGAAGTTCACCGTGAACTTGGTGTTGTACGGCAACGTTTGGTACTTCGGGTCGTTCTTGTTCAGGTTGAAGTCGTTATCGTTCGGTATGTGGGAGTAGGGTTCGATCGCAGCTATGTTGCCGGCTGGCCTCGACTTCCCGCCGTTGTTGAAGTCAAGCTTCGACTCCGTGAACCCAGTGTTGGCGTTCCCACGGTTCCCGGATCCTAGCTGTTGGCTCAACCGCTGGTTCAAGGCTCTCTTACGCTGAAGACGACCCTGAAGCTGCGCTATCCTGGCGTCGATCGACGCCATTTCCGCTTGCCGCTGCGCCAGGGCCAATCGCTGCTGGGACACCACTTGGTTCTGCTGCTCGTTCATCTTGTTGCGGTACTGTTGGCCGAAAAGTACACCGATTTTACACTATCCAATGGATCTAGGATATACTCGGAGAGAATTTACATACTATATTGCTGGTTATTATTTATTATTAGACTGCGGATCATTGTACAATTCTCAATTCCTTCTAGACGAATTATAAGAAAACGCGATAAAATAGAATCTTATTTCCAGTGATAGTAGCCTTTGCAGACCTGAAATAGATATAAATTTTACTAAATAAATAAATGCATAGAGATCCGCAGTCTAATTGTTATGTAGGTATATCAAAATATCAACCTCCCGTTCGCAACCTTACTCTTATCGATGCCGTCTGCGTTCTTTTATGTCCGCGACTAACTACTGTTCTACTGTTCTACCGTTACAAACTTTTTTAGAAACATTTTGAAAAATTCTGGAATACGTCTGGAATAAGTGGCTCTCTATTTGAATATGTTGTTACGAGTATAGGTTAAGATATTGAAAGATATCGATATCATTCACGATCATTACACGATCGTACAAGCACCACTATGAAGGAAATGAAACTGTAAATGTAAAGAGACTTGGACATTTTCGAGCCTCGTTCAGCCAAAGTGACGGGATCTTTCGATCGGGAAAGGTCATCTACGTAGGAGCTTTCGCATTACCGAAATCGAACTGTCCAGTCGCGAGTGGTCATGCAGAATTTACTGCAAATGGAAGATCGGTGCAGCAGCAGCAGTGGTAATGTAAGGACTAGCAGGACCTTCGGCTAACGTTTTTCGGATCGAAGGGTTTTCGTTGAAAAACTCGTAATTGTTCGGGAATGGGGGAAGGGAAACACACTCACCATAAGCTCTCTCCTGAGCTTTTCGAGCTCAGCGCTGGCGGGTGTCGACAGGTGTCCGCTGCCGGGTCCACCGATGCCACCGCTGCCGACTCCTCCTGGGCCACCACTTCCGGTCCCGGTGCCAGCAGCGTTCTGTCGGCCCCGCAGCTCCTCCAGTTGTCTTGTCAGCTCCTCGACCTTCGCCACCGCCAACGACAGCTCCTTCTCCTTCTCGTTAAACAGCGCCCGGATGCAGTCCAGGTCCGAGGCTGCAACAATTAAATAACAAAACAATCAAATCGAGGCCATTCTCTCTGCAAAAATCCACTTCAATTCACCTGTATCCTCTCTTTTAGTCTACAAGTTGTTCCTGTCCCTCGCAATTCATGCGGACAATTTTTATTTTCCGTAAAAGTCCGCAATTTACCGATAAACATAATGTACTTGTAGACTGCGGATCTTTGTGGAAAATAAAAATGTCCTTCACTGATTGTGCGTGAGCAGCATTATTGGATGTTTAAAAATTTTTACAAGTTTACATTTCACTCAATCAGTTTCTTCTAAATGCAGAAAGGTCCGCATTCTAATAATCTGTAAGTCGGCGAAACTGATTAGTAACTAACTAAATTCTGACATTACGGATTAGAAAGAGTTGAACCGTGAAAGAGGTCTAAGGGGTTGAGGCGGTGGGTTAACCCGGCGGGAGGAGTCGTTCGTTTACGGAACGACAGCGTTCGCGAGCGATAATCGGTCATCTTCGTGCAAAGGGCGCTTTGTGTTTCGCGTGAAAACGATTTAATTTACTCGGTGCAACGGCTTTAATTTCCGCAGAGGCGGATCCGATAGGTTTCTCGCGTAATCTCCGGCGTCTGATGTCGGTCAAGTCGCGTCTCGAGAACCGAGAATCGGGAACCAGGAACCGGGAAACGGGAACCGGGAACCGGGAAACGATCCTGTAGCCTCGGCAAATGCGACAGGGAGCCTCCTCCGCTGAAACCTAACGATCTTCTGCCCGGTCAAAGCGATAGGTTCGCGCGACTGAAACTTTCTTTTAATTATTTCCCTCGGCCTTTGACGGCCGGCCCCCTCCTCGGCCCTGTTCGCGAGCTTTCTCCTCGTTTGAAATTCGCTCGACGTTATCTCGATCCTTTTCGGCTCGCGATCTTCAAAGTAAAATTATTAGAAACAAGGGGCGATCGAGCCAGCCGGGACAAGGAATCGAATCTTTCCACTTTCCAGACGCTGCACGCGTCCGAAACAATTGTTCCATCTCGGAAAAGAGGAGACAAAATTACCGATCGATCGAGGTATCCACTCGATCCTTACCGGCCACGAAATCAATTGTTACCTCTACCTCCTTTATTCTCTACAATATGTATTGTGACGTGGCATTTTTGCCAACGTCTCCCGTAATTTAAGAACAGAAGACCGGGTCACCTTCCGCTGCCGTACAAGCGAGGCAATTAGGGGAGAGCGATCTCCCTGATCTGTCTGTCTGTCTGTCTGTTTCTAATATTTCCACTAAAATTCATTAAACAATTAATCCTACCCACTATCGTAATAACTATATATTTCTTCTAATCATTTGTTTAATTAATTTCGTTAAATTTTCTTGTCTCAAAATAAAATCTCTCTATCCGAGAGGGCAGCTTGGTGATTGGAAATATATAATTACGTTAATAATGAAGCAGGATTTGTTGTTGCACGTGGACAAAGTCGCGGGTACAGGTACAGGTAGAGAGGTACAGCTAGCTATAGAAATAAGAGGCGATCGACGTTTCAGAGCCGGCGATCCTCTTCTCCTCGCCATCGGTAATTGTAAGTAGCTTATACTCTTACTCGTAGGAGCTCGGGAAATAATTCACCGAATAATTAATCACTTACGAACGGTCCCATTAGCTCGGAAATCCCCTCTAGTAGACCATGAATCGTCCACTTAGAGGTAATTGAAGAGTTCCATCCGGACTACGCTAAATTCGTAACTTTATGCATCTTTGCCTCCCATTTTATCGTCCGGAGAGGTATAATCTTCCGGACTGTGGGACTCCGTGCAGCTACACTGCATTAAACAGCTCCGGGACGTTGACAAATCGTGGATTTTAGTAATAGAATTTCCTTCCAGACCTTCCAGATCTCTCGCTTTACAATTGCAGATCGGAAAGATGCATTTCGAAGAAAGTCCCGCGGTAAAATGCACTTTCTCGAGGATGCGTTGCCTCCAAAGACTCGTGCTTTCTCTGTTTGTCTCAGAAATTCAGCCGATGCGCCGCGTTAATGAAATATTCTGGAAGAGGGATAAGAGGAGATAGATAGCGTTCGTTTTCTCGTTTCTACAGGCTCCTCGAGAGATTGAAAGGAAGTTGCTTTCTTTCGACTCTCCGCGTACGGACCTTTCGAAATCAGTTTCGATGCAACAGTTTGATACATGAATTATGCGATCTTTCATGCGAAGAGGTCCGCGTTTAGGCGATCCGCCAAGCTAAACACGATGCCACGCGACTTGCTCGGGACTTGATCAGAGAAACGTGTTTGCCTAGTGGAATCGTTTCGATCGTTCTCTCCCACCTCTATACATTCCGGCTGGTATTTTCCTCCACTTTCCTGTCTGCTGCTATTCTTATTTACGTAAGAAAGGGATCGCGCATATCCGCTGGCGAAATAAATGAAGCGAGGAGAAAGAGAGTTACAAGCCGGTTCTCCGCTAAGATTCTGTCGGATCGAGGATCGCCACGGTCGGCTGGAACGGAAGGTGGGAGTTTAATCGATCGTCGGAACGATTCTCTATGGTCGGACGATGCCGCGCCGGGATGTGTTTTCCAGCGAATCGAGTCGGAAAATGTCGCGAACGTCGCGAACGTGGCCACTAGACCGCGATCAACTGTCTCGGTTTCGATATCGCCAGGAAAAGAATGGTCTCGGGAACCAGCAAACACAGCGTTACCTGTCTGGTCGAAGGGGTGGCAAGGGGTGAAAGGAAAAGGGGTTTGTTGCACCATCTCCTACTACCGGTTTATTTGCCGAGAGAAAAGGACGCGGGGGCTACGCGGCGATTCGACTGGTCCCGTCTGTTTCGTTTACTTATCTTCGGCCTCTCATTTCCTCGGATTTATAAGATGTTAAACCGAACAGTTTGCTAGAAGATGAATAGAGAAAAATTTATCAACTTTTATTAACCTGTAACTCTTATGTTTGTGTAGTTCTTATGTCTGGTAGCCCCTTGTTCGAAAAATCTATTTTACAGAGAGTTATGGTTTTTTTCTTTCAGTTAAATTTGCTCGACCGTGGTTCACGGTGTTTTCGTTTTGTCCGAGAGGAATGTTCATGCTCGACGACGATGACGCAGAACTGCCTCTTTTCCACGGATCGGTTGCGAGACAATCATTTTTGTTATCGGTTAGACTCGCGGTTATAGCCACCGTCGATTGCGACAAATTTTATCGCTCGGAGCGAAACCGTTTGCGTGCTCGGTTTCTTCGTAACAAGTTTTCCAATTGTCTGATCTGGTACGGTATATTAGATAAATTATCTTTTTATGCTGGGTTACCAAGCTGTCCGAAGTGAAAGAGAAAATGAATCAACATTGGAATTGGTCTGGCAGGCGGACTATGTATGTATATTGTTCATGCTTTCAGGAAACAGCGGCGATTGCTTTCACTGCCAAAATTAATGTGGATCAAGTTCATACATTTATTACTGCTTCTGAAATTATATTCCGTAGATTGTTTTCGAATTTACACACACAGCTTGAGCCTTCACTCTGCGTTCAGGGGTGTAACAGGAGTTTAAATTGTTCAATTAATTACTCGTCTTTATAGAGAATTTTTCCATGTTCAATTCAATTTTTTAATTTTACTATTCCTACTATCATGGAAATTAATAATTATAATAATTGATAATATTTACTTTACATGTAGCACTAAAAACATGCAGGGGGTGCGATTACGCCGGGATAACCAATAATAGGGTTAACATAATCCCAGGGTGATTCTGGTGAATGTTGAGCCAGCTTTCGAGCTATTAAAGTTTTTAATTCGCGGTTGTATTTAATTTGAGGCAGGTAGTTTGATATTCGGCGGTATCTCGTCGGAAATCACAAAAGATATGAAGAGGCCAGCCAGGGGACGACACCGGAAAAGCGGAAAAGGGGAAAAAATGCGAAAGAGGCAGCCCATTGTCCCCGTCTTCCTTTCGACGAAACGATCGACGCGACCACGCCTTATTAGATCCTGTTCCTTGCATTCTTCGGTGCCCTTTTTCCCCGGCATATTGCTCGGCGACTTTCATATCGTTTGACATCGTTTTCATATCGTTCGGTCTTCCACTATCATCGTCGCCAAAGCGTTCAGGAACGCGCGAAATTTATTTTCCAGGGCCACGACGCAACACGACGCGAGTCGGTGCGCTTCACGAGAGTCGCCGCCCGGTTTTCCAGGCGGAAAATTAAGTTTCCGTGTCGCAGCGAGCGGCGAATCGAATCGCGACGGAAGTCAATCGGCCGTCCGCCACTGTGGAGCAATTAATTAACGAGTAATTGGAAACGTTAGCCGATGTTCATGGCGCGAAAGGCCGCGTTACGCCGCGTTGTGTTGATCGCATGCCTCCGAGGCGCGAGTCGGAGAGTTTTCGTGAAAGAAAACAAGACTGAACAGCGGCGCCTCGGCCAAAGGGAAACTCACCCGTTTAATTAAACGACGACATTTTAATTGGCGCGTACGATTAAACAGAGAAGCCGGATAGATAATTTAACGAGCTCTAGTCTCTACTGGTCGGCGATATTTTCATTGTCAGTGTTAACGATCCTCTCCCAACCCTTTAATCGTCATCGATATTAATTAAATCCGGCGCGGAGGCTGTCAATCAATTATTCTATCGGTTCGTCAACCTGTACTCGAATAATGTTGCCAACGATTGATGGGGCGCGATTCGATACGACGACGGCGCGGCGCCGCGGAGAAATATTATCTGGTTCAATGCTACATATTTTCGGATAGTGTATCAAGGTCGGTCGTAATCTCTCTGGAGTTTCTTTATGGATTGTTGTGTATTCATGCGTGTACGATGGCACTCCAGAGTCAGTTTATTAGTGTTAACTAAAATGGAGTCGTCAAAATGCAACTGCTATACATAAAAATGTGCTTCATAAACAATTCGTGCTTGAACGAAGAAATCCATTTATTTATTTCTAATGGAATTATCATTGCAACTTGGATGATTTTAAAGTAAAAAATGTGACCAGTCGTGGTACGATTAGTATTAACCATTTTCTTTCTAACCAAGTGTTTTTCTATCTAATGAAATGTAGTATCTCTCCAAATCTCTATCTTCGCGATCAGTGGACCGTTTTTGAGGAAGGAGCGGAAAGAAATAATAAAAACAGCGTCGATTCTGTTTGATATCACTGAGCGCAGAAACGTCGCCACGCCACGCCACGCCACGCCACGCCACGCCACGCCACGTCACGCCGCGCCGCGCGCTCTTCTGAATAATTAACGCTCGCCTTCTTCCGGCAACGTAGCGTGTCCAGTTGTGTGCAAGTAGTTGCGTGTGTGGGTGGGGTGGCTGGCTCTATTAATCGGTTCGGTGGTTGATTTACGGTGTCATTGTGGTCACCGTGCGCTGGTGATTATCGATTTCGCGAGAGCGCAATACATATTAAATTGTGGCTGGGTATGGGGCGCAGCTGCCGGCTGCCGGCTGCCTTTCCGGAATAAACGGCCCACCCGTAATTGGAGGCGAGGGCCAATTAGACCGAGTCGAGGAGCAAGGCCGTTTCTTCGCGACAAGCGCGATCAAATGCCACAAAGAAGGGAACAAGCCTAATTTTCCCTCGCGTTATTCCCTTTTCGCGAACGGCAGCCACGGAACGATAGAGAAAGAGAAACGACTCGGAACGCCAAATTTTTCAGCCATATTTCCCTTTAGGACGTCGCGACGAACGATCACGAGAATTGCTTTGTCTCGAGTTTATCAGCCGCAGAAATTCTTTTTCATTTTGAAAAATGAACAGTCTTTTTGTAACAAAAGTATTACGCAAAAAACAACTAATAATTTGTTTTCTTTCTTAACACGTTCGATAGGATGAAAATAATACAACAGTTTTTCAATTCTTCTATCGTTTTCATAAATGCATAATATCCGCGTAAAGTCTGCTCATCATTATCGGTAGACTGCGGACTTGTATGCGAAATAAAAATTGCTCGGACGACAGGAGATGCTATTCGTTAGAAAACTCTGGGGTATAGTGGGTTGATGAAGAGACGGGGCGGCAGGCGCGGCGCGTGAGACGCATAATTGTCGGAGGGTTGTCCGTTAATTTGGAGGGGATGATTCCGAGTACATGATCATGGCCGAAATGATGTATCGTCGCACGGAAGAGTCGAGTCGCGTCACGTCGTTTCGCGCCGATTCGCGGGATTGTTCGACGTCCTAGAATTCCATTATCGAATTCTGGGTATCTATAGCCACAGATTACCCAGCTGGATGCCGGCTGCCGAAACTCGCGGAGCCTGTCACCCGGCGCAGCGCGGCGCAGCGCGGCGCAGCGCGGCGTCAGGACCCGATACGCGTCGATATTCCTGTCGCGAGTACGACGTTGCGGATGGTAAATGGATTTCTGATGGCTCGGGAGAGCTCTGCCACTCGTAGAACGACTCTGGAAACCCGAACCTGCAACCCTTTTTCTCTCCTGCCTTTTCGAACGGAAAATTCGTGCGAGAATAGTAAACTCTTTCATAATCTTTCCAAGTACAATAACGCTTTCATACACTACTATTTATTTTATGGTAGCAGGGATTTAAATTTCTTTGTTCTCTCTTGTACATTTCATTGTTTCATAGTTGTAACAACTGAATGGGCGTGAAAGTCAAGAACAATCAAGATCCTGGGATTGTTGGACTGCCAGTTAACTCGGCCAGGAAACACTTCCACGGTATTTAATTTAATTCGCAATCGTCGACGATCCGCTCCGTTCTTCTGACACCGAGTTCCACTTTTTCCGCGTTCCACCGATTCGACTAACGAATTGTTTGCCGCGGACGTCTGCCGCTTCGAAAGGATCCTTCATCCCTGGGGGGCAGCAGGATTCCACCAACTTCCCGAAGTTGTTTGGAAGCGAGCCGAAGTTCCTCGCAGTTTACTCTTCTGTTTAGACTGTGCCAGTCAGTCCGGTAGAACGTTCTGTGAAACGCGTTTCGAAACTTGTTCGACGACGTGCTCGATCGAGACACATTCGATTATACGTTCTCGTGCCTGGCAGAAAGCACGAGATCCTTCTGGGAACCGCCGAGGATCGCGTGTGGACCTTATGCAAATCACTTCTTTTTCTTGGATTCTTCCGTAAAGAGCAGAATAAATAACGAATTTCTTCGGTCTGCTGGAAAATTGCGCTATTAGATTAACGATTTCGATTTTTCTGACACATTTCGATCGAATTTCTTCAGAATAATTTGTCTATTGATGTTGTTGTTCCTGATGTAACAGCTACTCGTGTAATCCAACTTCTAGAAACTGGCTAATTAAAACACGATTTTAATATACGTATTAAAATTAATACGTATGTACCGGGGAAGGTCTCCTTCCCCAACTTCCGAAGTCATTTCCTCGCGTCCGAACACGTTTTCTCCGGGCTGTATTACGTCGATTGCAAAAACACAATAAAATCAAAGGCCCCACGCGGTTGCGAATGAATCGAGAGACACGAAGAGGATCCTCCTTCAGGACATCGAGAGAGCCCTGCAATGTTTCTATAAAAACGCGGAACTTCAGGGAGGTTACCGGGGTCCCGCGTGAATATCAAATTTCCAGATGGGAAACTCGTACGCCCGCAAAAGACACCGTTGGTCCCCGTCGTCGTTGCAAAAACTTTTTCCACGAGAACGTTCCGTGTCCTTGTCTGTCGCTAAATTTTCGAGCGAGCCCCCGGGAAATCGGAAATCGGAAATCGGAAATCGGTACATATACGGCGCCGGCGCGGCGGCGGCGCGGCGGTGCGACGGCGCGGCTGTTGCGATCAAACTTTTGCGATTGGGAAATAAAAATTTGTAACCGCTGGATTACGATACTTTTCGCTGACAATATAGTAGAGGTGTTTTGCGAGACTTCTTAGTCGGACGCCTATGGCGGAAATTCGGCCAGTGGAATATGTGTCGGGTAGAGTAGATCGGTGCTTGACTTTTGTATTTGCAGTGGAAAGCACCCTTGTGTTGCCAATTCGGTGCTCGCGTGCTTGTTTCTTCGTTTTGCTTAACAATCTTTTATTCGTCAGGAGAAGAATAGTTCGGAAAAGGGAGAGCGAGGCCAGCCAAGCAACGAGACGGATCGAAAGGGTTTTGAGTGGCATAGTTGCGTCTCTGAAAGATTTACAGCTACGGATGCATCTCTCCGAGGGCCGAGTTTCTTTTCCGCGTTCCATCTTGTATCCCCCGCGGCGCTCCAGCAGCGATCGGGAAATCTCGTTTCCGCGGGAAATAGAGGCTCGATGCGACGGCACCGCGGCTTGCCTAAGGAAAATAGTAGAAAAAGGCCGCGTCGATGCCTAAGCAACGCTCCGTGCCTCGCCAATAAATTCTTGTTTATTGTTTTACCGTCTCTTGTACCGAAAAGGTCGAGCGAATCTTCGTCTAAATCTAATGAACGATTCTTACCTATTTATAATTTACCTATTTATATTGACATCGAAAATCAGAGAAACGTCGTTGAGACGCGATCGTCGTTGATTCACCGAGGCTGTTTTCCGAACAGCGACTTCTATTGTGGGAGTTAATGAAAGCTACCGGTGAGAGTAACACGGTGAAGAACAGAACAGCTGGCGAAATTGAAGGTGCATTGTAAAATTCCGGTGGGTTTGTGATTCAAGTGTCGCGTACTGCTCCCGGAATAATCGCGCACTTGATATTTAAACGATTCGATCGTTCGAAAGCAGTCACGCGACGGTATTCTGGTCGGTCGAAGGTGAAACTTGAATGGGAGTTTGGTTAAGTAAGATTGACGAGCTAAAAGAAGAAATCCAATTAAAGGAGACTGGGAGATTTCATAGATTCCTATATCTGTCCGGGTATCCACGGCGACCCCCGATATCGCGAGGAATCGATTCGCGTGTCCTCCCAGAAACCGCTGCGTTCTTCCACGTCGTCGATAGATTTCTCCGGTTGAATGGGATCGCGCCATAATTCTCCCAAGTTGCTAGCCCCCGTTAGATTTACGCGATCGAAATTTTAATAGTCTTCTGGAATCGAGGGTGAGAGAGGAAGCAAGAAAGCTGCCACTGACCCGAACAGGGAGACGCTTTATCGGGATTGGGATGGGGATGGGACTGGGGTTCAAAAGCTGAGACCCTTTCATGGGATTAGACATTTTTTTCCAACCCTTGTGGCTGTCGATCGAAGGAGGGCCGATTGGAAATCTTTGTTTATTCGACTTTAGTCGAGTAAAAAATAGGCTTATCTGGGAAACCGGAAGCTAGGACTTGACTTAAATATCGAAGCAATTCTTTGGAACAGTAATTTGAATTGTCAAACGCGTTTCCTGCTGCTCCATTTCAATTAAAGGCATCATTATTTCATGGAAAGAAAAGATTATCGAGTTCAGATAAAGCACCCTTAAAGTTCTGTTTCGAAAAAGTCGAAGAGTTTCAATCGGAATTACAACGGCCATCCAAACCATGAATTTTCCAAAGCGTCACGGATGCGGCCACGCTCGATTTCGAAACCCGGTAAATATTTTGCGCGCACGTCCCGTTTGGATACTTTACGCTGTTTGCTGGTGATACCGTGCGAAAGGATCGCGCGTGTTTCGCCGTGAAAACGCGCGCATACGGCCCGTGTCCCGTGTCCCGTGTCCCGTGTCCCGTGGATCAAGCGGATTACCGGCATCGGCCGATCCTGAATTATAGTCAGCGTGGAGCCACCGCGCCGTTTGACGCACGTGTCCCCGGATAATTTCGTGTGACGCCGTAATAACGAAATCCCCGGCCGATAATCCGTTTCGTGCGATAATTAAGAGGCCGCTAATCGCGCGAGCGACGTTTCCTGCCGCGCTAATTCCTTTTTCCTCCCCTCTCGCGACGCTTATCCCGTATCGATTTCCAACTGCGTACTGACGGAAAATTAAGCCAATTTTCACTCGTGGACAAACAGGGAAATTATTCAATTTGCTGCGCTGCGATGCGCTGCTTGCTACCTTTCCAAACTAATTCGAATTTGCGCCGCTTTGGACATTAGGCAGCAACGAACAGATCTATTTGATCCTTCTAGAAGTCAGAAATTTTTCTTTGTACTTGCATCTACCCACTATAAAAACTTGATTAGTTCGATTACAAATGTTCCGCTGTTTCAATAGAACCAGCGCACTTAAAGATTGTGCAAATTTAATTAAAAGGGGTGGTTTCGTTCAGGCTGCATGCAGATGAAGGGATTAGCGATAAAGAGACTCTGGCAATTCTAAAATGGTAATAATGATTCTAAAATGTAAAGCGGTAGTTCTCGAGCAGAAATAATTTCAAATAATTTCAAGCTCGATTTAAATACCGGAGCGACTTTAATATCACCGAAGCGTACGAAACGTTGATCTCGAGGATAATCATGGGCTAGATATGAAGGGGGTTACAAGCAAGATTTCAGATTTTCAGCGAGAAGCTGACACCGAGCAACGTGTCAGGCATTTCTAAGAGAAGGACGAGCAATTTATCGGTCCTCAAGGCGGCTATCGAATGTCGTAGCAGGCTTGGTTTACGGTATCTCGTAAAATCGTCAACAGCCATCACGGTTTCGCCGTATTTTATGAAACTGTACGCAATTTCGGATTTTTCCCGAGGCCATCCCCATGGTGCATAGCGAGGTCATGACCACAGCTTCCGAATGGTACGGTCGCTTCACGGTTTTCATCAGCGTTACCGGAATGCTTTGTGTTTGCTCCAGCAGAACGGACCAGAATGACCCATTTTTCGTCTCGAATTTTTCTGCTGTACATTCCTCTCCGCGATGTACATATCGTCTTCGGGAAATGTCTCGGATTCCGTCTTGGAAAATAATGGTACATACATGATCCGATTTCCTAAAAGTAATTTTTCCTAGAAAATTTTATGAGACGACCTTCGGTCTGTCAAACTCAAGACAATGATTTATCTGGTGCACCGCTGTAAGATCGATTCAGGAAAGAATTTTCAACTCGTACGACGAATCAGGTTATATAACCCAGTGGAAATAAGCCCTGTAACTTTGCAGAGAACTGTTGTTCGTGGTCCGCGCGGTTGCATTCAAAATTCAGAGGGTTCAAAGTTGGATATTCAAATCGGAACTGTTCTGTTCGCAAGCTTTCTTCCTGCAGGAAAGAATCTCGTGCACAACAAATTTCGCCCGAAAAACCTGGCCGAAAATTTGTCCCGCAGCACCGGCAAAAACTTCTTCTTCGCAGCCCCGTGAAAAATTCAGCAAAGTCGGATCTTCGAGGCGGAAGTGTTTGCAGTTCCACGGGGTACAGGTATCACAGGAGTTTGCAGAGAAGTCCGGAAAGGCTTGCGAGAGCCCCTAGAGATCAGTGTCGAGTTTATTTCGTCCAGAGGAATCCGAGAAAAAGTTAATTAGTACCGGTGCCGCGCGTCGATCCAATTTATGGTCGTCTCGGGTGGCGGCTTTCGGCGAGCCACCCCTTTAATGCTCGAGGGGGTGAGTTGATTCCGTTGAAGGAGGACTTTCGGGACACCCCATGAATCAAGCAGGACCCCCGTTATCTCTTATATTAATCGAATCCAGGCCAGGAGAGAGATTTATCGAAGACTCTTTAAGTGGTTGGAATCTTAAATCGTTTCCAGGAGGTTTCGCAACCCTGAATTCGGTCGCAGGAGCTTTCTCTCGTGTCTCCCTTTTTTCTGGAGGTGTCTTGGGGAAAGATAAAGCACCGTGACCCCCCCCACCCCCAACGCCGGTTTCAGCTCGCGCGAAGAGAAAAAATTAGCTTGGGAATGCTGCGCGAAATTATCGCTCGTTATCGTCCCGGCAAAGTACCTTGCTCCAAAGTACGCCCCTCCTCCGTTTCTTCTTTTTCCTCGTCTAACTGTTTGCTCGACGGATTCCTTTGACCTGCTCGAATTTCAATTACCAGCCGACTCGATTTTCTCTGTAATTTTTACCGCCCTCCGCCCCGCGTGGCCGTTCGCTTGCAATCCACGCAGCTCCTGCCACCCTCGACTCGTTATTAAGACCGAACCTGTAACCCAGATCCGAAATCTGGAAACGAATCTGCGGAAATGATCAATTCTAGCTAGGATATTTCCCGTGGAAACCCTCCGGCGGGCGCGGCGCGGCGCGGCGTGGTCGCAGGCTTGATTTTTTTTGCTTAAAATCTGCCTGAAAGTTTCGAAATCCTTCGAGCTCTCGAACGTCTCTTCTCAGAAAAAAATCTATTTATTCTAGTCGGCAAATGGCTGCAAAAACAAAAGCAAAAGAAAACGACAGGACGGAGCGTTAGAGTGCGACTGTTAGAGTATCGATACTATCGATTGCCTTTCGACACATATTGTCCCGGAGTTCGGAGATGTTGAACCGAAAATCCGAAAGTAGAATCGTGACTTTTGTCAGAGACTGTTGACGCAGCTGTGGTTCAACCGATTCCATGTATATTTCGATTCAACGCGCGTTTCTACCACGTGTCTCCGCCGATGCAGATACAAACTGGCAAGATTCGAGAAATGTGTGAAAATTGAAATCCTTTATCCGAGGATTGTGGGTCCACGCCAGCCGACTTTCGAACAGAAAATCGGTTACGTCGAGAGATCTGATAAATTTCCTCGGTACGACCCTATTAAGATTCGTTCCGATGGAATATTAAACGTGTCCGATTTAATATTCGGCGTCCATTCCGTACTTTTTTTCATCCGTGAAAATTCATTCCGCCGAAGGTAGGTAGTCCAATATCCAGGAGGCGATGCGAAATGGCGCGTGGTATACATACGATATGGAAAAGAGCTAAAGGACGGGAGGCACGGTCTTTCGCTGTTGGTTGAAAAAAAAATCTTGCGTGCAGCCATTTACACGGTGGGATTGATTCAAACCGCGCATTAATTCGGCTGGGTCACGCCCGGGGGTATCTCCTTTTAATTAAAACCAGCGACCGCCATTGACCTGGCCGTTCAATTCAAGGGATTCCTACATTTCGAATAAACCGAGTCGCGCGTCAAGTCTCGGGATCATGGGATCGGGAAGACCACTCTTATTTCGACTCAGAGTTCGTCCGAGGATGCAGACGTTGAATTAAATCGTGGACGAACCTCCGAATGAGATCCGAAATTTCAATGAAATTGCACGAGCTAGTAATTATCAAAATACCTAATTTCTCACTTTTCGTACATTGGGTTAACTACCTCGTTTACGAAGGACGAAAGTCCCAGAGGTAACTTCTACTTGAAAACTTGTAGCTCGAATAATGTTGTAGGTATCGATACGGGATAAATGAGATTTCATGTTTGAAACATCCAAGTTTAATTGGAAAAATACTAGTCACATCGCCGATATTGCTTCAACTCTGAGGAACGTCCCACTGTAAAATCGATTGAAAAGGAAAGAGGACGCTTGGACACCACCAAAGAAAAAATTCCAGGCTTATTAATTCCCGGCTTTTCATCCCTGGGGCTTTGAGGGACTCACAGATTCCGTCCGAGGAGAATCGGAAGTCGACACGGTTGCAGTTGGGTGGCCCGTAAACTTTCTCGAGCAGGGAGGGGGGGGGGTCGCGAATATGAATACGTATTTGCGCGTAGAAACGTCGACCGTTCCCGTAGAATATTGGGTCAGAATAATATAAAGTTTGGGGGGTTTGCCGGGCGCAGCTCGAGACGACGGAACTTACCCGACTGTCTTGGTCCCGTAACAAATACAGTTTACGTTTCTACTGCTTCCCCTGCAGTATTTTCCTAGCTCCTAATAGCACTAACTTCCAAGAGAGAGAGAGAGAGAGAGAGAGAGAGAGAGAGAGAGAGAAGAGAGAGTTCCTATTCACCCCGCTGCTGGTCTTCCGCCACTGATTACTCGCGTATCAAAGTCGAACGAATGCGAGACACGTGCTCCCCTACTTGATAAACTGAGCCGGGAAACTTCGCAAGATGGAAAGAAAATCCAGATCACGAATTCGAAAATTAACTTGGCGATCCACGCAAGGTAACTGCACAATTCGATCTGATCAAATTCGAACAATAATCATTTGTTCCACGATTTCCTAATGGGCATTGCCTTCCCCACTCCGTGGCCAGATCCTTCAGAAACAAATGTTTTTTTTTATTGTTTAGCAATATTACTACGTCGGGTCGCTTGCCTTTTCTAAAGATCTTGCTTTCAATAGACAGTGATCAGTTCAACAAAGATACCTGAGGGACCCTATAGGTCCACTATACAATTCACTTGGACAATTTTAATTTTACACGAAAACCTCCGCGGTTTTATGTATTCTCAAAGAATTCCCTCAGAAGTATAAAATCTGCACCCTCGAACGGTGTTTGAAACTTTCAGTTGAAATGCTTTTTGCGAACGTAGCAACAGTGCAAACAGCGCTTTGAACAATTTCTACAATTTCGTTAGACTTTGAAATGTTACATTGACCAGACGAGAAATTTTTCATACGATTCAGGTTTACACCAGTCGAAAGCCACTATTTTCCTGTATAAAATCACCGTTCCCTCGTTGTTCTAGAATTTCTTTTGGCCAACTATACTGATCCAACGTCAAAGCGAAAAATGGTCCTTTTGACTTGAATCGCTTCGGGTACGGCAGAAGAATCGGTGTACAACGTATAGCTCGGATTTTTCTCTTCAAGATGCACCTGTTGCTTTTTTTATCGGATTAACATTTCGAAGCAAGGGGACCATAAACGTCGAACGTAACTCGGATGCTACACCTTGCCCTAAAACGTTGTGAATTCTGACTGTAGGAGGCTTCAAAGGCCATCCGCCGATCGGTCTGTCAATAGACGTTAGGATAAGTCAGGTTGAAAAGGCGGGACCCTAAGTTGTTCCCTGGGTGAAAATGGTGCGCACCCTTGGTAACCTTGGAGCTCGAATCACCAGTGATAATATCCCTTGGTTGGAAGTTGGAGGGTGGAGCACTAACGCGATCGCATTAGGAGAAATTTCGACTAGTTAGCATTGCCGGCTACTCGAACCTATCTCTGCAACCCTTCCAAAGTGTTCGACAAGCGTTTCGATGTCCGCGGGATTTCCAGGATCCGTTCAAACTCGGTTCCCGGCCTTCTGTCCATTATGTTCGCAAGTTTTCCTATTCGAACGCGTCTTTCGAGCAGAGTTTCTCGCTCGCGAGTTCCGCAAGGGTTGCAAGGGGGTGGCGAGATGCGCAATCGAGCGAAACGCCGAGAATGGAGGGCCGAACAGGAGTCTTTGATCGCGTTACGCCCAGAAATTCGCGTAATCTATTTCCTATAGAGCGCGGAACTCGCTCCTCTTCGTCAATAGCATCCCCTCGAATCCTCTCTCACCCCTTCGGCCTCTTCGCCGTCAAGTTTCCGCGTTCTCCGATCCATCGCGCGCGTCCCCCAACCCCCCTTTTATTTCCTCATTGTCGTGCTCTCGTGATTCGCATAATTATAACGGAGACGGAGGAGGGACCAGGGGGCTCGAGGAAAATAAATCGGAGGGATTGATTCGTCTCGCCTTCCGCAACACGTCTCCTTCTCTTACCACCGGCACCGAGTAATTGAGTTCTGACCCATCTGCGAGTCATAGTTACGGCTTGATTGCGAGATTGCTTGACAAACGTTTCGACGAGCCACCGGCCACCCCCGAACAACCCCTTGGAACCATTCGAGGCTTCAGACAGGGGTGTGGCTTGCGAGCCTGCAAATAAACCCCTACCCCTGTTCATCAAGTTTCTTTTATGCAAAAATCTCTAACATCTGCGGGGCTAAATTCGGAGCAATAATTTTCATTTCTCTATGAAAAAAAGGAGTATGATAATTTAAAAAATCGTACCGCAACGGGTCAAGTTATTGTCACGCATCGATTTCTTATAGCTCGTAATCACGCGGAAGCAGCAAAGAGTTACGTGTGGAAAATCACGTTAAAAAGTGACAGCAGAAATAATTTTGCCTGTCTGGAATCGCGAGTCGAGCCACTGTGCGTTGTCGAGATACCAAGGGCTGGTTCTCCGCCGATATCGATATTCACTGTGGCCATATAACCGAAAGGACTCGGGCCGAGAATTCCTCTTCGTTCGCCGTCCTCACTCTCTCTCTCTCTCTCTCTCTCTCTCTCTCTCTCTCTCTCTGTTTCCTCGGCGCCGTGTTTCGTTCCGGCCGCGCCGGGATCGAACTTTCACTTTCGAACGCAATATGCTGCCGGGCTGCGGGTGAATTGGATTAACGAGGTTTATCATCGCTCGTTTTATAGGCTATCCTAGCGGAATGGATCTGCCGTATGGGACAATCGCAATTGCGATCGATTCCGCCGCGATTAATTCCCTACCGAGCACCGCAAACAAATTCGCAGACTTTCAAAATCTATCAAATTGACTGGCCCTTATCTCTCTCTCTCTCTCTCTCTCTGTGAGTGTGTCACTAATCTGGTCTCGTAGAATTGTTTGGATGGGAGAAAGGTATCTGGTAGCTGGAATAAAAGGTCGTGGTCCATCTAACCAGCGCAACACTTGAACGACAATGGATATCAGCGTCGACGTGCTACCGGAAGGAGAAAGAAAAAGAAGAGCGTCGACGCTGTCGCTGTCGAGTAGACTGACACTTCTATTAAAATACATGGAAGTAATGTGAATATATTGAAGCCTGGTCTGACGCGAGTGCTGCTAGATAGCCGGCGACCTTAATCGTTCCTGGGACGTGGTCCTTCGGAAAATTCCGATTCGAATATTGCGGAGCACGCGTTTCTTCCGTTTCACACCGAAGAAGTTGCATGAAGAGAGCGAGACGGTTCTTCTCTGATCGACAAAGCTTTTGTATTTAACATATTTCCGGAAATTCTCGCTTCAAGACATTCATAGAAATCTTGTAATACGGTAGGAACTTGTAGGAACGGTAAGAAATTGTTAAAAGGAATCCAGTGAACGGATATCCGGTTGGCTACACGAGGGTTGAGAGATGAAGTAAATTTTTATTTTGTTCCTGCCTGCTACAATCAATGCAGAACATGTTTCTATTGTATAAGAATCCACGGTTTAGCACCGATGACAGTACCAGTTCAGCTGAACTCTTGTAGACAGAAACAGGAACACACTGGTAAAATCCGAAAGTGGATTGAATTCGATCGAATGAAACGATATACTAGATTGTCGGTTTTAAACGACCGGCGCGGCGTGGATGTTTGATAGAAAGAGACTTATTAATCGACTTACTCAGCGTGGCGTTGTTAGCACGCGACTGGTCGGTTTGCGATCTGAGCAATCGCAGCCGATTCAGCTTGCTCTGTTGTTGGTCCAGCCTGTGCCTCAATCTGGCGAGCTTGTCCTGCTGTGCTGGCTCCTGAAACAGTGAACAGGCATTGGTGAATACGCTTTAGAATGTCAAAGTGAATATACTCTAACGAGCTGGGTCGCCGATAGGAACGCGATCGGATATTTCGCTAGGGGTCCGAGTCTCAGGACATCCTACTCTAATATCGTGGACAAATATCGTCGGATAAGTAGACTATGAATCTATGACTATAATCACAAATTTTTAGAATTTATTCGAGGTGTGAAAAAGTGTTACGACTACTCGGAATCATTCGAGAGTTGTCCGAGAGGCGAGAGTTTTTCAAGAGAGCTGTTTTCTTAAAAAATTACTACAAGTTTTACAGTGTCCGAAAAGGGACGGTCACGATGAGAAAGTTAAGTTGCTATTTTCGTCAGCCAGTTTTGTGTATTAGCATATATTAAGAGCCTTTGAAAAGCTATCGTGCGAGACACGTTTCCGATGGGGAAGTCCCACAGAAATGAAAGCTATTCGTTTAACCCTAGCCGATCATCTTAAACATTTCGTAATATATCAACAATTCGATTCGATGTATCTTGCTAGAGAGATTAATCGTTATGCTCGAACAGGTTGAAAGAAAAAAGAATTCTAGCGGAATCGTTGTTACGAATCAATGAACGAAACTGTGTGCAATTCGATTTCGTACGCTTCCCGGAAACTTTCTACGAAACTGGGCGAGAAGATCTTCTGACTCCGTGAATTATATCGCGAGGCAATGATACGAAACGGACGGAAGCAGTGGCGAGATGAAAGTGGCACGACACTGGTAAAAGAGAAACGGAAAACAATCGAGTGGTTCATTCGCTAATGGCCGTGAATACACTCTTTCGCGTCCGGAAAGACGTCTCCTCGGTCGATTAATTTCCCCTTTTGCAGTTCCGAGGGGGACAGCTTTTCAGCCTCTCGCCGGAGTAGCCAAGTACAACACGGTAATCCGGAACCGTCGAAATTACAGAGCGAGATCGTAATAGAGAACGTGAGAGAGAGAGAGAGAGAGAGAGAGAGAGAGAGAGAGCCTTTTCACTAGGGGAAATAAGATCTCCTTTCGTTTTCACGGTGTACATTGTCGGCAGTTAAAAAGTCCGC